>JAVSCE010000600.1:0-77338 GCA_032199065.1 Smutsia gigantea | reverse complement strand
CTATCTATTCCTCTTTTATATTCCAGAACCAGGAAAATAACCACAGGATGGGCTCAGGACCCACTAGACCACAATGAGACAGACTTGAGCTAAAGCGCCATTGATCTCAACACTTCCACAAGCCCGTACTCCGACTTGTGGACCACAGGGACATTTTGGGCCTCCAGAATTCAGTGTCAGTTCAAAGCCAATATCCTGTGATCCAGCGCGCTAGTTATTTCTCTTTCACCAGTGCATGTGAGTCTGGTAAATGGCTGTAGGTCTCTGGGGAAGGCTGGGAGAAAGATTAGTCTAAATATTTAACAGTGTAGCAAGGTTTTTTCCTCGCAGGAACCTAGCCTCCCTGTTCATTCATGGAATTATGCATCTGTAAACTGGCTCGATTCTGGAAATTCATTGAAGGGCTATAACTCTATTTTGGTGATTCAATTAGAATTCGGTTCATTTGACCTAGAACTCTTTTGTTTATACAGATCAAGACAAAATTTCATAAACTGCCTTCTGTTTCTTTCCTAGGGACATCATTATCAAATAGCCATACCATAAGTCTCTGTGAGTCACACTCCTATGATCACCACTTTCACTCCTCCCTCCATCACAGTAACCACACTCACCTTGTCTCTGGCGATTAAGTACTATTACATGGCTGATGCCACCCTGGGTCCCATTATCCCCACTGCATTTAGGGATCCCAGCTGAACAGGAGCAGTTCGCACAGAGAAAAGCAAGCACAAAACCAGCCCGTCAAGGATGCTGGGTCTCCCCTCAAAAATTTATTTCCCAGAGTGACAGTGAAAAATGTGTTCTCCTAGAGTGGGTGAGCAGGTCTTATGATAAAAACATTCTAACAGTTGAAACTCCATGAGCCTTTAGGCACCTTACTCTGTAGTACAGCAAGACAAGTCTGATGATTCACTTTTATTTCCTGTAGCAGACCGCCTCTGGGTGCATGTTTCAGCCAACCAACTACACAATCTTCAGAACCATTTCTAGTCCCTTAAGCTGAAACACTGAATCCAGAATCTCCGCTTCATGGGCCCGCATCAATCAAGTGTGTATATTAAGCCTGATCCAACTTTTTTCTTTCCTCTCAATTCCAAATGCCTAAGCTCCATGCCCACATGATTTCCAGATTTTAGTCTGTATACACTGGAAAAACCATGCTTTCCATTTAACATATAGCACATCTCAGGGATCACTTTGCACCTCACCCTTTGAAATCTGGTGGGACAGGAGTCTACTTATAGGGGTAAAAACAAAGAGGGATGGTGAAGATGGGCCTGAGGAGAACTAGCAGTGACTTACAAGCAAGAGCCTCGGGGGAGACCATTACAGGTTCTTACAGCAAAGGAGGGCCAACCTCTCAGGCAGAAGAGCTGCTTCTATTGATAAGGAAACTTAGCCGAACAATATCCCCAGAGTCATTAGGATCTGTCCATAGGCCCCCAATCCAATCCTTTCCCAACCACTGCCCTAACTTTAACGGAAGACACCCTGGGAAGTTAGGGATTCAAGGTGCATTATAACTCAGCCACTGGCAGAGTGAGACTCTGAGTTTGTTTTTTCAGAAGTCTTAGTCAGAAGATACAGAAGGGTTCCTTTACGGCCACATAAGGAGAGTAACATTTATTCACTTCTTCATTCCTTTCCTCACATTTGAGAGGTACTGGGGACAGGTCTGTGGGCCTTCTGAATCACCAAACATCCACTCTCTGAATGAGAAGCTCTGTCTCCTCGTTGGGGACAATTACAAATTCCCTGTCCTCTAACCCACCGGCAAGGGAGCAGAAGGGAATGTAGAAAAATCACCTACAGACTTCACTTTACCTTAAGAAAATGACCCCCTTATTGATACAGCCCATGTGTCGGGGAGGGAGGGAGATTGGTGGTGGGCCACCGTGGAACGTACAGAGATCCACCTCTTGGGGAAACTCTGAACTGTCTGGACCTGAATTCGGATGTGAGTTTCCCTGCAGTTCTCAGTATCTTCCCCACTACAATGTAAAGAAGACAGAGACTATATTGTCCACCACTGGGTCCACTGTCCCTAGCACAGTACCTGACACGTAGTAGGAATTAACTAATTATCTGTTGAATTCATAAATGAATCTCAGTATCAGAGAAAAATTTGAATGGACTAAAATAGGGGCGATTAGCACAGAGCTCTAATCACCTGGCTTCACTAAGCAGGACAAACACTTATAAACACACACATACTTTTTCAAAACATATCCGGAATCATATCACTTAACAGCTATTCCACTGCCATCCCTCTGATCCAAGCCATTGGCTCCCTCCTGGGTCACTGCAAGTCTCCTAACCCATCTCCTTGTTTCCTTTCTTGACCCTCTAAAATCTTTAACAGAGCAACCAGAGAAACTCTCTTAAACAGGAAATCAAATATTTTGATGCACCAGCCAAAGCTTTCCAATAGCTTTCCACTTCGTTGTGGTAAAGCCGAAACTCTTATAATGGCTCTACACATGCTTACTCCACTTACTTCTCTGACCTCATGTCCTAACACATCCCAGCTCACTCTGTTTCAGCTCCACTGGTCTCCTTGCTTCCCCCCTCAGTACCACCTCACAGCCTTTTCACTGGCTATTCTCTCTGCCTAGGATGTTCTTCAAGGTTTCGCTCAAAGTTTACCTCCTCAGTGAGTTCCGACACAACCACCGTATTAAGGTTACAGCTCTTCGCCATATTCTCTATTCCCCTTACCTTGCTTTTTTTAGCCCCAAAGCACATGAAATATACACAATACAGTATTTATAATATTTTATTTCTTGACCACCCCCTCCCAGAACATAAGATCCAGGTCAGAAGGAAGAACTGTCTATTTTTTTCATTGCTATATAATTTAGCATTTTCTATCTAGCACATATAGAAATTCACTAAATATTGAATGAGGAAAAACAAAAACTATGGAGATAAAACACCTGCACTGGTCTGAGTTAATTTGCTCTCAGATTCTCATTTACGTTCAGTGAAAGAATAACCTCTTGAGGAAAGACTCAGAGAGTCCTGCTTCCACAGCTCTTGAGTCCCCATGGCGTCCTCACTAAACCCTGTGGTGTGGTCCGATGGGCAGGACTAGCCCAAGGCTTGGTCACTGTGCGCACGGTCAGGGACGTGGATCCGGGTTTCCTTTATAGGTGGAGGGCTCCCCTGGGCTGCAGAGCTCACTGACTGATAAAACAAAGCCCAGTGGAAGGTCAGGGATCATGCTCAGGGGACTTATTAAAATCCTATCTCCTAAGCCAGCATTCCCAGGGAGGGATCGTGTCAGCTGGGAGAGATTTTCCTTTAAACGAAACCTCTGAACAGAGGGACAAAGTCATTGTCGTCACACAGGAGGGCAGAAAAGCCACCCCCAAAGATGGGGCCATGGCTTTTGGCTACTGGGGAAAGTGAGGCCAGGCATGGCATGTTCCCCTGTGGGTCCTCTCCCTATGTCCTCTTTCTTGGATTTTCCCTTTATTCATCTTTTCCTCCTGAACCCAGTGGGAGTTGAAGTGTTTTTAAAAACCCAAGCAGTAACCTCAATCTGACAACTGATCCATGCCAGAAACATTCCCTCCCAGGGGCACTGGGCTGGAGAGGCAGCTTGTCCTGACTCCTCACCCAGGAGAGGAGACAGGCATCCTCTTATTGTTGTGTGCCTTCTGTCTCAGAAGTGTAAGCCAGGCAGAGACCAGGCTGCCCATTCCGGGACGCACCTGAAAAGCCAGCAAAATGGGAGGAAATGGACCCACTGACCTCACATACCTCCTCTCTGCTGGGACCATCCACAGTACTGGTGCAAAAGCCACTTTATTTACTCACTAATTTCTATTTGTGCTTCTTGACCCCCAAACAAGCTACACAGCCTGCAGTGAAATCTACCAGCAGTGGCTCCTATCCCTCTGAGGTAAGGATTTCATCTCTGTTTGGGGGATATTATGAGGTGTCTGTGAGTGAGTGGTTAGGAAATGAGAGCGGGACCTTAGGAAATATGACTGGTTAGGAAGACCCCTAGGTCTTGGACATCTCAGTAATACTGGTCTTATTCATTCATTCATTCATTCAGCAAAGAACCCTTGAAGATATTCTATAATTCTGACACTGTGCCATGCACTGAACCAACATTGTGAATAAGAAACAATTCCTATATTTAAGGGTCAGTATCAGAGTCTTTGGATATAATATTCAGGGCATCTATTCACTCTGAGAGAGGCAAGGCAAGTTCTAGATGGTGGTAATAGCTAACGTTCTAAAGTATTGGGAAACCTTAACCAAGAGAAAGGATCAAGGGTATAAGAGATGGGAAGAGAGGAAAGAAATGGAGCATTCATGGCAGAAGGAGATGCAGGTGCAAACTCCTAGAGGCAAGAGAAAACAGTTCCCTGAAGAATTTCAAAATGATCAGTGTGCGGGGATGTGGGGTCTGAATAGGGATGAAAAAGGGAAGGGAGGCTAGGGGCCATAGTAAGAAATGAGGCAGGAGGGTCAGCCTGGCCAGATCGTGAACTGTGTTGGATAAGAGGCCAGGAAGATGGGAGCTGGTCTTGAGGACAATCATTAAAGTATGTTCAATAACCACATGGAATCAGAGTTCGAACACTGAGATTTCTGTAACACCACAGTGTGGAAAATGGAATGCAGGGGATAAGACTGAACACAGGGACGTCAATCAGGAGACTGCTGTAGTAATCCAGGTGGGGGTAATCTCCAAGGATATTGACAGGATTGTGGAAAGAGATAAAACCTAATTTGGGAGGTAGCAGGAGCTCAAATTAATAGGAACGCATGACCTCAAGGTCACTTCACTCACTAGGCTTCACATTCCTAACATCCTTGGTCACCATCTAAATTATAAGTAGTTATCATTTCAGCTACTCTTTTCATATTTATGTGCATTTACTCTCTCCCCTGACCCAACATCCTACGGCACACCCGACCTCACTCTCTTACCCAAGAACATTACTTTATGTTCTCTGAAGTCTAGGTCCTTGTACACAAACTGCCACTTCCTTGATCCAGAGCATACTCACTCCTTCCACTTCCCGGACAAAACTAAGTCCTGGCTCGTCCCTAAGAAACTTGTTCTCCTGTTGCCCCCTTTGGGGACCTCTGATGACTGTTCAGCACCCCACCTCTCTGTAAATTAAGAGGCATTCTCCTTGTCTCCCATTAGTGTTTTCCAAACCATTACATCTCTATTCTCATGTAACATGTTCTACTCTTTGAGGCTATTTCATTCTTTGGCATTTTCATCTCCCACCCTGGACATTCCTTCACACCTTTTGAAGACTTCCGCACTTAGATCAGTCTTCTAATTGCCTAGATCTGTCATTGTCTTGGATGACTTTAGCATCCATGGGAATGACCCATCTCACTTCTATATTTTTTACATTCAAACAGCTTATAGGCTTAGACAGCTGAAGTCACCCATTCCAATGGATTCACTATGCATTTTGCCCCCATTTATTACTGCTCCACCTCTGATTTTTTTAAAGTTTATTTTGATATCATTAATCTACAATTAAATGAGCAATATTATGGTGATTACACTACCCCCTTCATCAGGTCCCCCCCACCAACCCCATTACAGTCACTGTCCATCAGCGTAGTGAGATGCTATAGAGTCACTACTTGTCTTCTCTGGGTTGTACAGCCCTCCCTGTGCCCCCCTAACATTACATCTGCTAATCGTAATGCCCCTTTTTCCCCCTCCACCTCTGGATTTGAAGTACATGATCAACTCTTTAATTACAACCTACTGCTCTTCCAATTCACACAGGCTCAGGTTTCATAACAATTTTTCAGCCTCTAAGAAACTACATGTTCCTTGATCCTTCTATTATTTCTCTTTTACTCAATCCTCTCTAGACCATTCTTCATCCTTATCCATCCTGAACTGGTGGGTTTTGAAAATTCTCACTCTAATTATCTCAGTTCTCTCAGTTCCCTTGCACCTGTTATCTCTCATACCGTCTCTTTCACAAATAGCCAACTCTATGTCAGTGCTACCACCTTCTCTGATTCTATACCTAAGATAGAGAAAAAAAATCTGCACATAAGCCAAAAAATTGGCACTATTTCTGGCCCTTCAACTATAACTAATCCTTCAATCCCATCAAGAAATCCTTTTGACTTTACTTATTTAGCAACATGTTCTATTCTTCTCACCAACCATTCAAACCATCCCTCTCCTCTCGACCCCAGGTCCTCTCCCTTAGTAGATAACCACGTTTCCTTCCTGAGAACATTGAATTCTGATGTAATCACTCTCTAACCCAGCAGCGCTGCTTACTAGCTTCCCCTGACCTTCTTCCTCCTTCTATTAATTCATAAATATTCACATCATCCTCACTTCCCTACCTTGTCTAAGAAGATACAGTTCCCATAACTCTGTCGAAGGCCGCCTTCTCACTCTCCTTAAACACATCCCTTCTGCCTTCTCTTGGGTCTTGTTCTATCTTTAACTCTTTTAAGTTGAGCCTCTCTCTACTGGCTCTTTCTCTTCATTTTATAAATACTCAAAATTCACCCCCTACCCTGAAAATGATAAAAATATGAAAGCCTACCTTACTTTCCCTTTCACCCTTTCTACTTTCCAATCTTTCCACCTTTTCATTCAAAACTAGAAAAGTGTGATTTTATACCCACTATTTCAACTTCCCCACCTCCTCTTTACTCCTCAAATCACAGCAGTCTTTCCTTTCTTCTTCTCCTGAAACTTCCATATCAATTTCCAAACAATACCCTTACTTCCAAAATCCATACTTTATGACTCTTCCTGAGATGGATTGAATAACACAGCAGTTAAGAAGTGGCCTCTCTTCATCTAAGATCGGGAACAAGACAAGGATGCCCACTCTCTCCACTGTTATTCAACATAGTACTGGAGGTCCTAGCCACAGCAATCAGACAAAACAAAGACATACAAGGCATCCAGATTGGTAAAGAAGAAGTCAAATTGTCACTATTTGCAGATGACATGATATTGTACATAAAAAACCCTAAAGACTCCACTCCAAAACTACTAGAACTAATATCTGAATTCAGCAAAGTTGCAGGATACAAAATTAACACACAGAAATCTGTTGCTTTCCTGTACACTAATGATGAACTAACAGAAAGAGAAATCAGAAAAACAATTCCATTCACAATTGCATCAAAAAGAATAAAATACCTAGGAATAAACCTAACGAAGGAAGTGAAAGACCTGTACTCTGAAAACTACAAGACACTCCTAAGAGAAATTAAAGAGGACACTAACAAATGGAAATGCATCCCATGCTCTTGGCTAGGAAGAATAAATATTGTCAAAATGGCTATACTACCTAAAGCAATCTACAGATTCAATGCAATCCCTATCAAACTACCAACAGCTTTCTTCAATGAACTGGAACAAATAATTCTAAAATTCATATGGAACCACAAAAGACCCCGAATAGCCAAAGCAATCCTGAGAAGGAGGAATAAAACAGGGGGAATTACACTCCCTGACTTCAAGCTCTACTACAAAGCCACAGTAATCAAGACAATTTGGTATTGGCACAAAAACAGACCCACAGACCAGTGGAACAGAATAGAAAATCCAAACATTAACCCAAACATATACAGTCAATTAATATTTGATAAAAGTGCCTTGGATATACAATGGGGAGATGACAGCCTCTTCAGCAGCTGGTGTTGGAAAAACTGGACAGCTACATGTAAGAGAATGAAACTGGACTACTGTCTAGCCCCATACACAAAGGTAAACTCAAGGTGGATCAAAGACTTGAATGTAAGTCATGAAACCATAAAACTCTTAGAAAAAAACATAGGCAAAAATCTCTTGGACATAAACATGAGCAACTTCTTCATGAACATATCTCCCCGGGCAAGAGAAACAAAAACAAAAATGAACAAGTGGGACTATATCAAGCTGAAAAGCTTCTGTACAGCAAAGGACACCATCAGTAGAACAAAAAGACATCCTACAGTATGGGAGAATATATTCATAAAAAACGTATCTGATAAAGGGTTGACATCCAAAATATATAAAGAACTCATGCACCTTAACAAACAGAAAGCAAATAATCCAATTAAGAAATGGGCAGAGGACATGAATAGACACTTCTCCAAAGAAGAAATTCAGATGGCCAACAGGCACATGAAAAGATGCTCCACATCGCTAATCATCAGAGAAATGCAGATTAAAACCACAATGAGATATCACCTCACACCAGTGAGGATGGCCAACATCCAAAACACAAACAACAACAAATGTTGGCGAGGATGTGGAGAAAAGGGAACCCTCCTACACTGCTGGTGGGACTGCAAATTAGTTCAACCATTGTGGAAAGCAGTATGGAGGTTCCTCAAAAAACTCAAAATAGAAATACCATTTGACCCAGGAATTCCACTCCTAGGAATTTACCCTAAGAATGCAGCAGCCCAATTTGAAAAGGACAGATGCACCCCTATGTTTATTGCAGCACTATTTACAATAGCCAAGAAATGGAAGCAACCTAAGTGTCCATCAGTAGATGAATGGATAAAGAAGATGTGGTACATATACACAATGGAATATTATTCAGCCATAAGAAGAAAACAAATCCTACCATTTGCAACAACATGGATGGAGCTAGAGGGTATTATGCTCAGTGAAATAAGCCAAGCCGAAAAAGACAAGTATCAAATGATTTCACTCATATGTGGAGTATAAGAACAAAGAAAAAAACTGAAGGAACAAAACAGCAGCAGACTCACAGAACCCAAGAACGGACTAATAGTTACCAAAGGGAAAGGGACTGGGGAAAATGGGCGGGAAGGGAGGGATAAGAGGGAAAAAGGGGCATTACGATTAGCAGATGTAATGTTGGGGGGGCACGGGGAGGGCAGTACAACTCAGAGAAGACAAGTAGTGATTCTATAGCATCTCACTACGCTGATGGACAGTGACTGTAATGGGGTTGGTGGGGGGGACCTGATGAAGGGGTAGTTTAATAATCGTAATATTGCACATGTAATTGTAAATTAATGATAATAAAATAAATTATATTAAAAAAAAAAAAAGAAGTGGCCTCTGGCGCCAGAATACCAGGGATCAAATTCAGGCTGTTATTTAGCCACTGTATAATCCCGGAAAGCCAAATAATATCTCTGTGCCTTGGTTTCCTTATCTGTAAAGTAGCTTTAATAATTGCATCCACCTGACAGGAATGATGGGAGGCAGCTCTCAGGATAAATCTGTCACAAAATAAATGCCTAGTACATTTTGTCTATCACTATGACACTAACTCTCTGGAGCCTGGCCATTACCTGTGCAAAGTAAGGGACAGGACTCCATGAATAGTCCCAGACACTTCTCCAATTGTCCCTTTTCTTTTGAAGACTGCTTCAAAGACAAATTTTCAGAAAAAGACATTTTAAACTTCAATATTAAGGTATCTTTGCCAATTATGTCCCAATGTTGTCATCCATAAATTACCCTTTGTACATTATTGCACAGATGGAAACTAACACTGAAGGAAATTATCAGAGGAGGAAATGTGCTCTTTTCACAATAGGTAATCAGTACATATTAGATGAGTTAATTCATGAATGAAAATTATAATATGATGTGATAAGCTGAGCAACTAGTTCCTGCCGGCCTAGGGCTAAAACACTGTAAAGCCAGCAAGTCCCCAGTGACCACATTAGAACTACCTTACCTAGATTTTGTGTAATTTCAGGTGACTAAAGACACCACAGAATGGAACTCTGGAACTCCACCCTGGGAAGTGGCTTCATCTTGGTGGGGATTCTCGAGAACAGTGGGTCTCCTGAGCTGCTCTGGGCCACAGCTGCAGTCCTGTACACGTTGGCCCTGACCAGCAATGGCCTGCTGCTCCTGGTGATCACCATGGACACCCGCCTCCATGTGCCCATGTACCTCCTGCTCAGCCAGCTTTCTCTCATGGACTTGATGATTGCATCTCTAGTTACTCCCAAAATGCTAGTGGATTATCTGCGTGGGGAGAGCACCATCTCCTTTGGGGGCTGTGCCTTTCAGCTGTTGGCCATCCTCACCATGGGAGGTGCAGAGGACCTCCTACTGGCAGTCATGGCCTATGACAGATACGTGGCCATTTGTCATCCTCTGAACTAGATGGTCCTCATGAGGCCAAGGGTCTGCTGGTTCATGGTGGCCACATCTTGGATGCTGGCTTTCCTGCACTCTGTGATACACACCTCATATACTATGCACTTTCCTTTCTGCATGTCCCGAGAAATCAGGCAACTGTTCTGTGATATCACACCTCTGCTGAAGTTGGCCTGTGCAGATACCTCCAGATATGAGCTCATGGTGTATGTGATGGGTGTGATCTTTCTTATGCCTACCTTTGCTGCTATCCTTGCCTCCTATACGCTTGTCCTAGTTGCTGTGCTCCACATGTCCTCAGGTGAGGGGAGGCAGAAAGCCCTCATCACATGCTCCTCTCACCTGACTGTGGTAGGAATGTACTATGGAGTGGCCATGTTTATGTACGTCTAGCCCAGTTCCTACCATAGTCCCCAAAAGGACAATATCGTCTCTGTATTTTATATTAGCATTACTCCAGTACTGAACCCTCTTATCTATAGTCTGAGAAACAAGGAGGTAATGGGAGCCTTCAAGAGAGCATTGGGGAGGATCACTTCTGTCTGGAGATGGTAGATGCCAATGTCAGGTGGAAGCTCTGTGGCTTCGAGATGGGGCTTCACATCTGCTCTTGGTCTTGAGCTATCTCCTTCCACGTTTTGAAAATTCTGAAAATCTGCCACACTAAAGGTAAGTCCTCATTTGGCCTTTGAGACCCAATTTTAGTCTCTCTCAGCTCTGTATCAAAGGTGAAGGATGAATTCATTTCTCTGATTACCATTCCAGGATCAGACAAAGATATTCTTATTTTTGACTTCACATTTTTTCTTCCTTTCAGTCACACAGGAAGTTAGCCACAATTTTTTTTTGATAATGCAATTAAAAGCAGGAAATGAAAAATGAAGAGGAAAAGGAAGGTATTGAATCAAGATACAAATACTAGGTTTACTAGTTGCTAGTGACAAAATTTCTCAATTCTTACCTCCTTATCAGTGTAAATTTGTAGTCATAATACTAGATGCTTTACTGTGGACAGATCTTGCCAGGTCTATATCAGTGCTCCAGATTCTAGAAAAAACTTCCTATCAGATACCTATGTTTTGGGTTCTAGCTTTAGCCCATTAAGCTGCCCTTATTGTGTTAGGACAGCCAAGTGCTTTTCAAGTCACACTGTTTACAAATAAGTTTCACTGCAAAATATTGATGCTTTAAAGCTAGTGTGTGAAAGCGTTTATCATATCCGGTAGTAAGCATCATAATGCAGGAGCTCTCTGCTGGGAACATGCTCCTCTAAAGCCTCAGCTCCAATTAATACTGCTGAATGTGAGCAAATGGTTGAAATTGACATCCAAAATGGAAATGGTCTTTCCAAAATCTTTCCCATAGGTCTTTCCCATAATTGCATCAGCACCTCTTGCACTCTGCCCATTACTGCACTATTGCAACTGGACCAGTTCAAGCTACTGTTCTTTATCAAGAGACCACTTTATTATAAAATGAGATTTCATTTTCCTAGATGGTAACTATGACCTCTATTGACACATCTTTTGATGTCTCACTTCCAAAGTGCTAAATCCCACTACCCCACCACTACTAAGGACGTCTCCACAGGCTCTCTCTCCTCCTCCCAAACAACTTCCATCTGGATTCATGAGGCTTTGAGCTCTAATCACATGTATTTCATTCATTACTAAGGTCCATCTGTATAAGACTAAGTTATCTGAATAGTGATCCATGGGATACTAGTCATATTCCTTCCAAACATGAATCAAAATCCTATAGAGATGTAACTATAGGCCTTTTCAAGTGGTCTAGCCTGATCCTTCTGTAATACCTCCAACAAAAAAAGAGACACAAATAAATTTTTTAGAAGAGGTTCTAAGTTTGTCAAAATTATACTGATTTTAGTATGGATATGGGTGCAATGATGTCAATTAAATTGACTGGCCTCTGTACTTAAGAAATTGCATCATTTCCTCCAATAATTGGTGCAGTTTAACTAAGCCAGTTATGTAAATATTCATGCTACTTTGTAAGAAAATATGAATTTATCCCCATCCATACAAATTCAATTAAAAACAAAGTAGAATCCAACAGACTTGGCCCAATCAAATCCCAGGTCCTACCTCCCCAACGTTCTTAAACACATGAGACATCAAAATCTTTTAGTAAAGTATAGCAATAATACAGTCATTAAATCATAATGAAATCACCTGATTTCATTAAAGCATAAATCACCTGAACTAAGATAGAAGAAATCAAGAGAAAAGGAGGGATTTCAGAATTACTTACAAGTTAGAAATGATAGAACTTGGTGCCTGATTTGTTACAGCTTAAGGGAAAGGATTCAATGTCATGATTATCATATTCATGACATATATGAATTATGAGCAGACAACTTGCAGTGTCTAAGTCCTACGCGCTACACTGAGGGCGCGACCACGAGCAGCCTCCTCTTCTCTGAGTTCTGCCCCCGTAATGAGGACATGTGGCTGAAGTGCCCTTTCCCTTAGGTTCCCTCATCCATCACATATACTTACTTTTGTCTCCCAACTGGTTTCACAGATGACCATGCGTGACAAAGAAGTATGTTTCTTCCTCTGGGGGGATAAGGAGAGTGGATCACGTGACCTTTGCTTCTCCTTTTATGGGGCCACAGATGCATTAGCTATCATCGCTCTTTTATGTGGTCCAGGACTATCAGATGGGCAGTGTTGAGGAGGGGACACAATGTCACAGTCATTTACACAGTCTTCCAAACTGTATCTGTTTGGAAGGATTTGCCCTGAAAAAAAACATGAGAGAGAATTAGTGTAACTAGTTATTATTACAGTTGGTATATTATAGAAAAATACAGCAGAAGTCATATACATCAAGTGACTAGGAAAAAAGCTAAGACTGTAACCCTTAACCTTAAGACTCTAGTCCTAACGTCACCTCTCAAACCTCATGTAGTACCGCTTCCTGATATGTAGCCCTGGCTCCAAGGAAGTTTTTATAAGGCAAGGTAGTGTTCTGATGCTGCAGAAAATAAGGACTGTAAAGGGTGCTTTTGTCCTGCCAGTGGAACAGTGATTAAAAATTGACCATGTCCAGAGATTTCAAAGATGAGTAGATATAGATTTACTTAAATAGCCTTGCTTCTTTCTTTATGTTGTTTTTATTTAACAGAGAAAAGCTTTTCTTTGTGTTGAGAATAATCAAGGTGTCCCCTTTGGAACTTCCATTGTATATCCAGAGCCCGTCGAATCCTGTTTGTCTCAATTCAGACATAACCCAAACAGTAACAAGTGAAGGAAAATGGCGATGGCACTTTCTCAGCGGCAGGACAGATATTCAGTACTTAGCTCACCCCTCACCTTGGGAACCTCTAGCAAGCACAAGGTTCATGCATTAGTTTATGAGGAAAATTTAGAAACACAAAACACATAGAGGGTTACAATATTTTCCATATAAAAGGAAATAAACATTGATGAGAAAATACATCACTAATTTCAAACTAGAATCCTCACAAAAATATGAATCTGTCCTTGTATTTGGCATATGTTCAAATACTTGATTTTATAGAAATTACCTCAAATATGTTATTTTTCAGGACAAGCTAAGATTACTGAACACTGGTCACTGCAGTCTCTAATGAACTATAATTTCAGACCCATTTTAATAGAGAGATACTGAGGGAGATGCAAGTTTCTACTTTTCTGGGGATTTAAGTAAAGCATGCATAGACGTCTGCCTGCAGGCATTTTACACTCTTGATTTTGTTTCCCGAAAGAGAGAAAGGATGGTAGGCCTCCTCAGGCCCAGCACTTGCTTTGTTCAGACTGGAAGTACAAGAGATTTACAGAATTCAGCATGATTACAAAAAAATATGGAAGGTCCCATGGCATCTCATTGTGTGTAGATACAATAGAGTGAGCTGTGACCACGGAGAACCCTAGGGAATATTCTGTGTGCATCACCTCTCAGGGCCTCTTCCCAGGAATCCTCTCAGAGTAAGATGCATTTCAGTGTTGATGCTTCTTAATAAGTGCTTACCTCATTGAAGAACACAGACAGAGCTGGAATAGAATCACTGAGAAGTCCAGGTGACGCCCAGCTGTTAGGAGAGAGGGCTGAGAATCACTGGCATCCAACACCCAACTCTGGATCTGCAGCTTGGATCGCTGGATGGCCCTCTGAGGTACCCAGTGTGAGGTCCCCATCTCTAGAACAAATTCATCCTAGGTGTCCAGGTAAGAAAGAGGAAGATGCTAAGAGACCAAGTCTCTCCAGACCCAGAAATCTTGAGTCTACCTGGGAGAATGGTCACATCCTTATTTTTAATGCCTCCAGTCTATATGGAACAGATTTTTCTTTATTTCTCTTCTCTAGAATCCTCAGCTTGGAAATCTTGCTAATGGGATCTTCTTTAGGGAATCAGTTTGTGGAGTGAGAAACCAAAAAAACAAAAGAACCATTATCTCTCAAAGTATCTAACTCTTTTAAGCTCCCAGAAACTTCCTGTACTTTGACCTTGCATCTCTGTTAGCATAGATGTTCTTTTCCTCTTTTACTTTTTCCACACTTTCTTCAGCTGATACTCACTGGATTCATAGGGCACTAACTAGGATGCAAAGCAGAGCTTCTTGCAAATTTGCCATGCAGATCTCAGTGAGTGGTAATGTTGGGTGTGTGGGCACCCCCTGCCCCGATACCCTAGTATTCAAGTTGCTACCATATTACGTCTTTGGGGGCTAAACATGAGAAAGGGAAGAGGATTGCATACTGAGGGTCTGTTCCACTGGAAGAACAATAACTACCACTGATAGCCTCTCACCTAACCAGTAGCCCAGGTGCTCATAGCCCATTTCTCCTCTGATTGGTCACATGATCTCCCATTCCAGGGAAATCATAAAGTTAGACCAGCATCAGCTGTGCTCTCTGAAGCCCACAGAGTGCTTTTGAACAATGGTTAGTACTTAGGAGTGTTTGGATGCATGTGTGGGACAGTAACTGTGTGTTGTGAAGGAGCATGTTCAGTCCTGGGTACGTAAAGTTATTCATGCACTCAGTCAGTCAGTGAACAATTTCCTGAAAATTTACTACATGCAAACATACAGATGAGATGGGATTACTACCCCGAATAAACATAGACCTGTGTCAGGGAGACAGGCTTAGAAACAATCAATCACATATTACTCAGTAAATGCCTTTAAAATCACATTATTACATAAACAGGACAAAACATCAATTGTACAAGTGAAATATGCACAGTTCATTGCATGTAAATTTATAATGAAGTAATGAAAACATGTACTTACTAAAATTAATGGATAATTGAGGTAGTAATGGATTATTCTATTTATGCTCTTAAGAACTTTTTACTTAGAGCAGTATTCTTTTTAAACATTCCGAGAATGACCATCCCTAAGGAATACAGTTTATATTGAAACCCACACTTAAAACATACACACACTTAAATAAAATTGAAACAAACATTTTCTGAAAATCATTTGATTATGAAAGATGGCATTTTCTTTTCTATTTCAGTTTTAATAAATACTGGTGGCAACCCATTAAATCCATACATTACCCACTAATGTATTGTAAGTCGCAGTTTCAAAAGAACCTATTTATCAAGTAATTATTTGGTCATTGACGCTGCAGACTCTTTTACTGATCCTCTTGCGTATTCCCTTTACACTATATCTAAAGGGAAAACAGGTCTCATTTACTCCTGCCTGTCCTTCCTGTCCTTCAAAACCCATAGGTCTTTCTGTATGCTTGGAGTAGACTCAGTTTCAGATCCAATCTAGATGGAACTTCTTGAGTAGAATCCTCACTGTCAACCTGCAGTCTTGAAATCAATTCCTACTCGGTAGGTCACAAGCCAGTGACCCAGCCACAACTGATCAGACCACATTGTTCCTACACTGCCAGTTAGATATAGCATCTTACATGTGAAAACCATTTTATGTTTGCAGTCTTTGACTGCCCCCTATCCCAAAATGGCCCTCCCAAGTAAGCTAGACCTCTGCTCTTAAATCTCCTTTATACTAAAGGGCAGGCTTAAGACAAGTTCTTCAATCATTTCTAGGGATATCAGACTCCTACCCTGATTCCTAAACATTTGCACATGGCCCTGCTACCTTCCCTAAATCTTTCTAATCTCTTTCCCTCTCAGCTTGGCTCCCGCTATGCTATTCCTTGCTTCTTCCTGATGTACAACATAGCGTAGAATTTGAATAGTGTTTCCTTGCTGGCTTCAAAGCACTGGACCAGTGCCTGATATCCTACTGATACACATCTCCAACTGAATGAATATTTTGATACAAACTGCAACATGAATGAGCTCAAACACTGTTACACCAGATAAGACATTGCAACTATATAGACAGCTATTGTGGCTGCATTTAGTCTCCATGAAGGGCCCCCCTAATTCCATAGTATACAATGCTGCCTAGGTCTAATGGCATCTCTACTGTCCTGGCTGTGATGAGGAGTCCCATCATGCCTTACTCTTTAACACTGCTTTCAAGCTTTGGTTTTTTTGATCCAGTGAAGAATTTAGGAAAGGACCAGGACTGTGGATCATAACACCATGGTCTCTGAAAACTCTCGTCCTACTTGGAAGGATGATAAAGGATCCCTTGGACACACAAAAGAAAAGTTCACTATTGGCCTGCTCCTTGATGAAATGAAAAAGAAACCCAGCTGACTGAAAAGTAAACTAGAAAAAGAAAAACCTGGGCTTTCTACTAGAGGGAGGATTCTTTAATTTTTTTTAACCATATAATATGTTTGCTTCTTTTGTCTTTGCTTCAGATGCATAACATGTACTTTTCTCTAGGACAGTTTTTGACATTAACCACACAATTGCTAGGCAATTGCTCTACAATTGATAATCGTCTGCCAGAAAGGATCACCAAAAAGGCATATTTCTGGTTTTGCCATACCTCAGATTAGATAGTTTCAGTAGGAATATAGAGATGGGAATTTTAGAAAATCAAGTCTCTTACATGTTTGCAAGAATTTTTTAAATCAAATACATTTGTTCCTTCAATTGAGATCCTCAGTTTAAGGATTTGGTGCCCCATCATAGTCAAGTTTTGGTTAGTCTATTTATGCTGATGTGTAGACAGGAGTAAACATCAATGGGCAGAGAAAAACAAACCTATCTGACTGAATTCATCTTGCTGGGCCTTTCATCAAATCAACACACCCAGATCTTGCTCTTTGCAGTATTTCTTATCATCTACCTGCTGATTGTGTTTGGGAATCTCCTCATCGTAATGCTCATTCACACTGACTCTCGACGTCATACACCAATGTACTTTTTCCTTAAAATCTGTCATTTACTGATCTCTGTTTATCCACAGTGATCATTCTCCAGATGCTATTCCATTAGCTGATAACAAAAAAGACCACTTCCTTTACCAGACGCTCAATTCAGATGGCTTTTTCCTGGCCATCGGGGGTATGGAGAGTTCACTTCTAGCAGTGATGTCCTATGATGGCTAGGTGGCTGTCTGCAGGCCTCTGCACTACTCCACCCTCATGACCCAGAGGATTTGTGTCCAGTTGGTCCTAGGGTCCTAGACCTGTGGCACATTTGTGTCTCTGGTGGACACCTCATTTACTTTATGTCTCCCATACTAGGGACAGAATGTAATCAATCATTATTTTTGTGACTCTCCTGCTCTCCTGAAGCTGGCTTCAGCAGATACATATAGCACAGAAATGGCCATCTTTGCAATGGGTGTGGTAATCCTCCTTGGTCCTGTGTGCCTCATTCTTTTCTCCTACTGGAATATTATCTCTCCTGTGGTGTGGATGAAGTCGAGGGAGGGGAGGTTCAAGGTCTTTTCTACCTGTGGTCCCCATCTCGTTGTTTTCTTAACCTATGGGTCAACTATATTTGCCTACATGTGGCCACATTCCAAGAAAATAAATAAAGGGGATAAGGTGATCTCTGTGTTCTACTCAGTCATAACATCCATGATGAACCCATTCACTTACAGCCTGAGGAACAAGGATGTGAAGGGGGCATTTGAGAAAGCATTTAGAAGATAGAGCTCTCAGAGGGAGACTCTTTACATTGATATAAAATCATGGAAATTAAGAACATCCAAACTGTTTCAATACCATTAACAGCTTCCTCTCCCATCCTAGTCTGAGACATCCATAACCATATGGGAGCACTTTATCTTTTATACCCTTGTACCTTTTGTAATGTTTTCAGGTTTATCTAATGCTGTCCTGCTCAAGCTTAATCCCTGTGTTTGCAGTTTGCTTGCCTTGTAACAACTCTTTGGCTAATACATTAGAAGCTATTTTAAAAAACTGAACAGTCTTAATTTACACTGCCATATGGTTTTACCAATTCACTTTCACGCAGGGATACTGCCTTTTGATGCTAAACTCCACAACTATTTCCCAGAGTTATCCCATGCCAACATCATCCAGTCATCCACAGATCCTGGAATCCTACCTAGTGTCAATATGCCAGGCTCTACAATTTTCCATAAAATGAAAATTATTTTCACCCTGAAATTTGGATATTGGAACTCTTTCTTTTTCTGTGGCGTCCAAAAATACTGCTATTGTCAATTCAACCACAAAGGAGGGAGCTCTTGTCCTAGACAGTAAGGTGTGGAATGACACAGTCCAGCAAATGTCTCTGATACATCACACACACACCTGCTTCATATTCCAGACTCATACCTATACCCCTGACTTGTCCTGCCCCATCTGCCATGGGGCTGTTTGTAAGCATCCTTGTCATGTAAAGGAGAGTGCTGCTTCGCTATGGAAAGCAGCTTGGAGGGTTCTCAGAAACTGAAGATACAGCTGCCATGCGACCCAGCATTTCCCCTTCTGGGAATCTATCCAAAGAAAGCAAAATCATTAGTTAGCAAAAATATATATACTCCTATGTTTACCACAGCATTATTTATAATAGCCAATATATGGAAACAATCCAAATGCCCATCAATAGATGAATAAATGTTAAAAAGCAATACATAGATATGGAATATTACTCAGCCATAAAAAAGAGTGAAATCAGCCTTTTGTGACAACATGAATGGAACTAAAAGGTATTATACTATGCAAAGTAAGTCAGAAAGACAAATATCATATGATTTCACTTATATATGGAATCTAAAAAACAAAACAAAGGAACAAAAACAAAACACAAATGACTCAGAGGTACAGAGAACAGGCTGGTGGTTGCCACAGAAGAGGGCACTGGGGGATGGGTGAAATAGGTGAAGGGGGAAAATTAGTGAGACTGTTTGATATCTTGATCTTGGTGATGGTTACATGCATGTATACACATGTCAAAAGTCATCAAGCTGTATGCTAAGATATGTGCACTTTATTGCATGTATCTCAATATAAAAAATACTACGAATTTTAAATTCTTTTTAATTAAAAAAAGAAGAAGAGTGCCACTAACCATGGCCAACCCCTCCTCTCAGGAAGTGGGAAGAGTATGGGAGCACTTTATGTTTGACAGGGAGCAATTCCAATTAGGAGTTCTGCTTTCCCTTCATGAGCTTTTCTTAAGGCATCTACAAACTGTGTAATTATAGGTGAAGGATGTATGAACCTGAGAAAATGAGAAGATGCTGATGAAAGTCAAGCTTGCCACATTGACTTTCTACTGCTCCAGCTTCAGTGTCCTTCACCTGTCCTGAGCATAGAATACTGTTCATTCTGTGTAGTGATGTCATTGCTGAACTGAGTGCATCATGTGCAAAATGAGTCTGCATGGAAGAATAAATGTGCACAGCAATAGATGTGCTATGCACATGTGATGTGTATTGTTTTCAGACTATGTAGACAAGCATGATCCTATATAAGGAAACAAAAAACTGGTCCTGTACTACAGATTGAGAAGATATGTTATAAACAACAGCATCTATTTTTAGATAGGCTGCTGCCTCATGGTCATTCAAAAGTTCACCTTACCACTTCCTCTTTGCTTGCCATTAAGTAAAAGGGAAGTCATATCACCTAACTGGAATGATCATTGAAAAAGTGGCCATGGATCACTTTCAGTTATATAAAAACTATATAGCTGACCTCATTAGGATACTGGCAGGGTCAACAGGGTAAGAAAATACAGATACTCAGATATATGTAAATGAAAACACCAACCTCTGACTGGATGCTAGACTATCAGTGACTGTTCAACAGTGAATAGATTAAAGCAGCATGTGAGAAACAAGCTACTGAAATTGCAACATTCTGGGAACTACCCTTGTCTTCTAGAGTATTTTTTTCAGTTTTTAATGGAAATAAATTTTCTTTTCTTTATGCCACAGGTTGTATGACTATTACTTTTGTATTTAGATCAACCCATACAACATTGATTTCAACGGCAAATTTACTTGAGCTCACCTATTCAATGAATATCTAATTTATCAACTATTTATGGAGAACTCTTCCAAGTGCTGAATATGTAATGAACAAAGCTCACAATTCCTATGACTTACATTTTAGAAGAGAGTAACACAAATAAATAAAATACATAATATATCTGATGGTAGCATATATGATGAGAAAATAAAAGAAGGACGAGTTGGTTGCAATTTTAAGTGATCAGGAAAGGCCTTCCTGAAAAGGTGAAGTTTCAGTTAAAGAACATCTCTGAGAAATTAATGTATGTGCTGTAACCAAAAGGTGAAGAAGAAAGAACCAACTGAGGAGATGTCTAGGGATGAGGGTCCAGACAGAGAGAACAGTCTGAACGGCTTGGATAGGAAGAAGTTTTATGATATCAGGACAGAGAAAGGTCGGAATGGTTGGAGGATGGTGAGTGGCAGGGAGAGTGGCAAGGGACGTATGAGGTCACAGAAACAGGCAGAGGGCAGATTGGCAGGGCCTTTGCGTTAGTTTCCTAAGGCTGCCATAGCCAATTGTCACAAACATTGAAGCATGAAACAATAGAAATTCAGTCTGGGAGGCCATATGTCTGAAATGAAGGTATCTGCAGATCATACTCGTTCAGATGGGTCCCGAGGAGAACACTCCCTGGCCTGTTCCAGCTCTGTGGTGCTTCAGATGTTCCTTGGTTGGTGGCCGCATCATTCCAGTCCTGGCCTCCATCTTCACATGGCCTTGTTCCCTCTGTCTCTGTGTCTTCCCTCTTCCTAAAAGGACTACTGTCATTGGGCTTAGGGCTTACCCCAATCCAGGATGATTTTGTTAGCATAAGTAGACAGCCAGATATGAACAGCAGAGGGGAGTGGGCTGTTGTTTACATCCGGCTGTTTTTTTACTCTAGACATTCCATGTAAACTCGGAGAATGTATGGAGTGAGAAGGCATTTAACAGAACAGCCTAAACTGGCTAGTTCAATATGGAGGAAAAGTTGGCCCAAACTTCGCTCCAAAGCGTATTATACCATCATTACCATGACATCAGCATTCCAGTTTGGACCCCCATTGTGGAGGATGATGGCCATAACAGTTCTGGTGAGAACCAAGTACAGCCAAAAACTCCCCCACCCTGTGTAAGGGTGGAGTAAGCCTGAACCGCAAGAAGGCTCTGCCTGTTCTCTTTGAAATCTATTCCCGAGACTTCCGGGAAGATGGCGGTGTGAGCAGGGCGGCAGAAATCTCCTCCCAACACTATATTTATCTACGAAAACACAGAAAATACATCTATTCCTAAAAGAGAGACGAGAATACACAGGAAAGCGCACAGCGTGCAGCTACACCCGAGAGGACTCGGCACCCCAAGAGGCGGTCTTAAACAGCCCAGCTGACATACGTGGCAACTATCAGTGACCAAATTATACAGCCATGAAAAGACAGAGGAATATGGTTCAGACCAAAATCAACCAGACAACCCCAGAGAGGGAGTCTGAAGGGATGGAAATGCACAGCCTCCCTGAAAAAGAATTTAGAATAAAAGTCATAACCATGCTGATGGACCTACAGAGAAATGTGCAAGAGCTGAGGGAGGAAGTGAGGGAACTGAGGAAAGACAATACAGAAATCAGACAAGCGATCGATGGGCTTAACAGCAGAATGGATGAGATGCAAGAGACTGTTAATGGAATAGAAAACAGAGAACAGGAGTACAGAGCAGCTGAGGCAGAGAGAGATAAAAGGATTTCTAGGAATGAAAGAATATTAAGAGAACTGTGTGACCAATCCAAACGGAACAATATTCGCATTATAGGAGTACCAGAGGAAGAAGAGAGAGAAAAAGGGATAGAAAGTGTCTTTGAAGAAATAATTGCTGAAAACTTTCCCTCGCTGGGGAAGGAAGTAGTCTCGCAGTCCACCGAAGCTCATAGATCTCCCAACACAAGGGACCCAAGGAAGACAACACCAAGACACATAATAATTAAGATGGCACAGATCAAAGATAAAGACAGAGTATTAAAGGCAGCTAGAGAGAGAAAAAAGATCACCTACAAAGGAAAACCCATCAGACTATCATCAGACTTCTCAACAGAAACCTTACAGGCCAGAAGAGAATGGCATGATATATTTAACGTAATGAAACAGAAGGGCCTCGAACCAAGAATATTGTATCCAGCACGATTATCATTTAAATATGATGGAGGGATTAAACAATTTCCAGATAAACGAAAGTTAAGAGAATTTGCGTCTCATAAACCACCACTACAGGATATCTTAAATGGACTGCTCTAGATGGAAGCACACCTAAGGCTAAAAAGATGTCACCAGAGGGAAAAAAAATCATAGCAAAGAAAGCAGACCATCCAAATACTAACTAAAGGCAAAGAATAAAACACCTATTATAGAAAGAATGGAGGAGGAGGAATAAGAAGGGAGAGAAATAAAGAAACATCAGACTGTGTTTACAATAACTTAACAAGAAAGTTAAGTTAGATTGTTAGATAGTAAAGAAGCAACCCTTGAACCCTTGGTAACCACGAATCTAAAGCCAGCAATGGCAATAAGTACATACCTATCAATAATCACCCTAAATGTAAATGGACTGAATGCACCAATCAAAAGACACAGAGTAACAGAATGGATAAAAAAGCAAGACCCATCTATATGCTGCCTACAAGAAACTCACCTCAAATCCAAAGATATACACAGACTAAAAGTGAAGGGATGGAAAAAGATATTTCATGCAAACAACAAAGAGAAAAAAGCAGGTGTTGCAGTACTTGTATCAGACAAAATAGACTTCAAAACGAAGAAAGTAGCAAAAGATAAAGAAGGACATTACATAATGATAAAGGGGTCAGTCCAACAAGAAGATATAACCATTATAAATATATATGCACCCAACACAGGAGCGCCAGCATATGTGAGACAAATACTAACAGAATTAAAGGAGGAAATAGACAGCAATGCATTCATCTTAGGAGACTTCAACACACCACTCACTCCAGAGGACAGATCAACCAGACAGAAAATAAGTAAAGACACAGAGACACTGAACAACACACTAGAACAGATGGACCTAACAGACATCTACAGAACTCTACACCCAAAAGCAACAGGATACACATTCTTCTCAAGTGCACATGGAACATTTTCCAGAATAGACCACATACTAGGCCACAAAAAGAACCTCAGTAATTTCAAAAATATTGAAATCCTACCAACCAACTTCTCAGATCACCAAGGTATAAAACTAGAAATAAATTTTAGAAAGAAATCAAAAAACCTCACAAATACATGGAGACTTAACAACACTCTCCTAATTAATCAATGGGTTAACGACCAAATCAAAACAGAAATCAAAGAATATATGGAGACTAATGACAACAACAACACAAAGCCACAACTTCTGTGGGACGCAGCAAAGGCAGTTCTAAGAGGAAAGTATATTGCAATCCAGGCCTATTTAAGAAGGAAGAACATTCCCAAATGAATAGTCTAAAGACACAATTACTGAAATTGGAAAAAGAAGAACAAATGAGGCCCAAAGTCACCAGAAGGAGGGACATAATAAAGATTAGAGAAGAAATAAATAAAATTGAGAAGAATAAAACAATAGAAAAAATCAATAAAACCAAGAGCTGGTTCTTTGAAAAAATAAACAAAATAGATAAACCCCTAGCCAGACTCATTAAGAGAAAAAGAGAATCTACACACATAAACACAATCAGAAATGAGAAAGGAAAAATCACGACAGACCCCACAGAAATACAAAGAATCATAAGAGAATATTATGAGAATCTATATGCTAACAAGCTGGAAAACATAGAAGAAATGGACAACTTCTTAGAAAAATACAACCTTCCAAGACTGACCAAGCAAGAAACAGAAAAACTAAACAGACCAATCACCAGTGACGAAATCGAATTGGTAATCAAAAAACTACCCAAGAACAAAACCCCCGGGCCTGATGGATTCACCTCTGAATTCTACCAGACATATAGAGAAGAAATAACACCGATTCTCCTTAAAGTTTTCCAAAAAATAGAAGAGGAGGGAATACTTCCAAACTCATTCTATGAAGCCAGCATCACTCTAATACCAAAACCGGGCAAAGACCTCACCAAAAAAGAAAATTACAGACCAATATCCCTGATGAACGTAGATGCAAAAATACTCAACAAAATATTAGCAAACCGAATTCAAAAATACATCAAGAGGATCATACACCATGATCAAGTGGGATTCATCCCAGGGATGCAAGGATGGTACAACATTCGAAAATCCATCAACATCATCCACCACATCAACAAAAAGAAGAACAAAAACCACATGATCATCTCCATCGATGCTGAAAAAGCATTTGACAAAATTCAGCATCCATTCCTGATTAAAACTCTCAACAAAATGGGTATAGAGGGCAAGTACCTCAACATCATAAAGGCTATATATGACAAACCCACAGCTAACATCATACTTAACGGCGAGACGCTGAAAGCTTTTCATCTAAGATCTGGAACAAGACAAGGATGCCCACTCTCTCCACTGTTATTCAACATAGTACTGGAGGTCCTAGCCACAGCAATCAGACAAAACAAAGACATACAAGGCATCCAGATTGGTAAAGAAGAAGTCAAATTGTCACTATTTGCAGATGACATGATACTGTACATAAAAAACCCTAAAGATTCCATTCCAAAACTACTAGAACTAATATCTGAATTCAGCAAAGTTGCAGGATACAAAATTAACACACAGAAATCTGTTGCTTTCCTATACACTAATGATGAACTAACAGAAAGAGAAATCAGAAAAACAATTCCATTCACAATTGCATCAAAAAGAATAAAATACCTAGGAATAAACCTAACGAAGGAAGTGAAAGACCTGTACTCTGAAAACTACAAGACACTCCTAAGAGAAATTAAAGAGGACACTAACAAATGGAAAAGCATCCCATGCTCTTGGCTAGGAAGAATCAATATTGTCAAAATGGCTATACTACCTAAAGCAATCTACAGATTCAATGCAATCCCTATCAAACTACCAACAGCTTTCTTCAATGAACTGCAACAAATAATTCTAAAATTCATATGGAACCACAAAAGACCCCGAATAGCCAAAGCAATCCTGAGAAGGAGGAATAAAACAGGGGGAATTACACTCCCTGACTTCAAGCTCTACTACAAAGCCACAGTAATCAAGACAATTTGGTATTGGCACAAAAACAGACCCACAGACCAGTGGAACAGAATAGAAAATCCAAACATTAACCCAAACATATACAGTCAATTAATATTTGATAAAAGTGCCTTGGATATACAATGGGGAGATGACAGCCTCTTCAGCAGCTGGTGTTGGAAAAACTGGACAGCTACATGTAAGAGAATGAAACTGGACTACTGTCTAGCCCCATACACAAAGGTAAACTCAAGGTGGATCAAAGACCTGAATGTAAGTCATGAAACCATAAAACTCTTAGAAAAAAACATAGGCAAAAATCTCTTGGACATAAACATGAGCAACTTCTTCATGAACATATCTCCCGGGCAAGGGAAACAAAAGCAAAAATGAACAAGTGGGACTATATCAAGCTGAAAAGCTTCTGTACAGCAAAGGACACCATCAGTAGAACAAAAAGACATCCTACAGTATGGGAGAATATATTCATAAAAAACGTATCTGATAAAGGGTTGACATCCAAAATATATAAAGAACTCATGCACCTTAACAAACAGAAAGCAAATAATCCAATTAAGAAATGGGCAGAGGACATGAATAGACACTTCTCCAAAGAAGAAATTCAGATGGCCAACAGGCACATGAAAAGATGCTCCACATCGCTAATCATCAGAGAAATGCAGATTAAAACCACAATGAGATATCACCTCACACCAGTGAGGATGGCCAACATCCAAAACACAAACAACAACAAATGTTGGCGAGGATGTGGAGAAAAGGGAACCCTCCTACACTGCTGGTGGGACTGCAAATTAGTTCAACCATTGTGGAAAGCAGTATGGAGGTTCCTCAAAAAACTCAAAATAGAAATACCATTTGACCCAGGAATTCCACTCCTAGGAATTTACCCTAAGAATGCAGCAGCCCAATTTGAAAAGGACAGATGCACCCCTATGTTTATTGCAGCACTATTTACAATAGCCAAGAAATGGAAGCAACCTAAGTGTCCATCAGTAGATGAATGGATAAAGAAGATGTGGTACATATACACAATGGAATATTATTCAGCCATAAGAAGAAAACAAATCCTACCATTTGCAACAACATGGATGGAGCTAGAGGGTATTATGCTCAGTGAAATAAGCCAAGCCGAAAAAGACAAGTATCAAATGATTTCACTCATATGTGGAGTATAAGAACAAAGAAAAAATACTGAAGGAACAAAACAGCAGCAGACTCACAGAACCCAAGAACGGACTAATAGTTACCAAAGGGAAAGGGACTGGGGAAAATGGGCGGGAAGGGAGGGATAAGAGGGAAAAAGGGGCATTACGATTAGCAAATGTAATGTTGGGGGGGCACGGGGAGGGCAGTACAGC
Organism: Smutsia gigantea; assembly: GCA_032199065.1. Taxonomy (NCBI): domain Eukaryota; kingdom Metazoa; phylum Chordata; class Mammalia; order Pholidota; family Manidae; genus Smutsia; species Smutsia gigantea. The sequence continues at coordinate 50,315 of JAVSCE010000600.1, read as the reverse complement.
TCAGAGAAGACAAGTAGTGATTCTATAGCATCTCACTACGCTGATGGACAGTGACTGTAATGGGGTTGGTGGGGGGGACCTGATGAAGGGGTAGTTTAATAATTGTAATATTGCACATGTAATTGTAAATTAATGATAATAAAATAAATTATATTAAAAAAAAAGAATAAAAAACAGAAGAATGTGATGGTCCTTGCCCTGAAGGGGCTGACCACGCAAGCGGGGGAGACAGGGATGAACAAAAAATATATATATATATGTGCTCAACATGTATTTATTATGCTAGCTCAGGCTTGTCATGTTGTATAAAACAACATATTAAAACCTTGAGGGGCCAAAAGTCCAAGAGGTAGAGAGACAAAAGAAAGATATGTATCTGGATGGGCATATTTATAACTTCATGAAAATACAGGTGCCAAAGTGGGATGATACACACAGTAAGGTAACAGAGGAAGGAATGTCAACAGAACTTATAATGAACATTCTAGAAGTTAACATCTCAACCAATAAAGATAAAAAAAAAAAAAGAAATCTATTCCCACTTAGTAAATATTCATCTCCCTTTACGTAAAAAAGTTCCCTATTATACCCTCAGCAAGAGTCTCAAATCTGCCTGTGCTCAACTCTGGAGCATGTACTTTTGTTTTTCTTTAAACTTTAATTTTCTAATAAATTCCTAAGGCACAAATGCTTTTGTGCCTGTTCTTGAATTCTTTCTTGTGACAAGACCAAGAACCTGTTTCCAGTAACAATTTCATCTTGAAATTGCCCTTAATTATATCTCCTATGACCTTTATTCTAAAGAAGTTCACATAATGAGGTTCCAAGTGGACATGTCTTTTTCGGTGACACAATTCAACCCACCAAAAACTTGGAAGTCTTGAAAAGATGATGGACTTTATGTTCAATAGAAATCCATCATGATATTACACTTTTAAAAGTTACTTTAAGTGTTATATGGAAAATGGATGGAAAGTGGGCAAGCATGGAAGCAAGAAAAACAATCAGTAAGACTGAGTGCTACTGCAGTGGCCCAAGGTAGAGATGATGATCTTAATTAGGGTTGTAGCAATGGAGAGGTGGAGGAGGTAGTAAGACATGTGGGTAGATAGTAGTTACGTGGGTTAAACTGCAATATTTTCAGAATCTCTCGCCCTGGCCTTAGTGCATCTCCATGTCAATAAGTGTTTTCAAGGGGTGGAGAGTAGTCCATCTCCATATCAACAGGTGATTACAAAGAGGGCAGAAAGAAAACGCATATCTGGACCTGAGAGGTGTTGGTGGGGTCCCTTTTGCAGCCAGGTGGCGAGAGACACAGGTAAGCAGAAGTAGATGACTGTTTGTAAGCAATAACCTGGTTTCTCCCACTTTACTTCTCCCTTTGACTGATTTCGGCTTCAAAGGTTATTTGCCCCAGGCAGGGAACATATTTTCCCTCCAGAGTTACACCGTACAAGATGAAAAAAAGAGAGAAATGAAATATCCCTAAGTTCTGACTTGAGCAACGCTGTGGGTGATGCAGAAGACTCAAAAAGGAGGGAGTCTGGTGGGGAAATCAAGAATTCTCTTTGGACTTGTTTCTATGGCCCTGGGTTATATGCTAATTTAGTTCTCACACTACTCTTCTGTATTTGAATAGCTACAATAAAGCCTTCATTTAAATAGTCATGATATCTTAATGTACCTCTCCTTTAGGTTTTCTCATGCCATTAGCAAAAGACAACTAAGCATTTTGAATACAATGGCAGATAATGGTCCTGAAATCCTCTTGCAGTTCATAGTGTGGGGGCATCATCCAAATGATGCAGAATGTACTTCTGTCGGCCACCTTTCATGCTACCATCACGATAGAAACTTCTGACAAAGAACTTGGGAGATGCCAGAGGTCCTTAGACTGGTTAAGAACAATAGAGTAGTACCTCATACCAGATGAGATTCAGGTATTTCAGCTTGGCATAATAAAAATGCCCCAGGGTATTTTCCACTGTAGAAACATTTAAAAAAGTTAACAGCATTGATTGCTCCAGGGAATGTTCTGTTTACAACAGCTCTTAAGACCTCAGTTTTAAAGACTTCCTTCCTGGAGAATCCTCCAAGCTGTATCCTTGGTGGATTTGGGATGGAATAGACCTCATAGCTCAGATGATGTCCCAACCTTCAGAATATTTAGTAAACAGCAATGCAAGTTGACTACTAGAATATGGATTAGCAGACTGCAGAAACCACACTTCATTAACATCTCTTCATCACTGCCCCACTGTCCTGTTTGTCTCATGCTGGTCCTCAAGGTGAGAGTGGGTAGGATGACCCGGGGGAATTAGTCCTCTTAGGGAGTCTGAAATCCTGATTCTTCTCATTGGGATGGGCTTTACCTTTCACTTTCCTACCCCCCCTCTCTCTTCCATCTGGCCTCTAGACAGAACACAAGCTCTTCTTTTTTACTGCTACTGAACTTATGAATCCTGTTCTGCAACTCCCCTGGGGAGGATTAAGCTCTTAAACAGGGATACTAGAAAGACAGTAAGCGCTGTGGACATCCACCACCTCTCCTTTTGCACCAAAAGCTAATCTGCCAGATCTCCTCTTGCTGTCTCAGTGCTCTCCTGTAAGGGATTCCTTCCTCATTTCTTTTAACCATGTGGGTGTGGACAGGACCAGGATGGAATCTGAACTTTCCACCCCAGGGGACTCAGGTAGGATTTTCTTGTGGTCAGACATCCCTGGATGGCCAAACAAGGCTGTGTGTGAGCATTCTAGTCATGTTTGTGCAGGCATACACAAATCCTGGTATCTTGTCCCTGGCACACTGAACTCAACCTTCTTCCTTTGGATTTAGCTGAGTCAATTCATTCACTCTCTTTAATCTGGTCATCAATCATGGGATTTTCTAAGTCAAGATATTCCCAACTCCAGGTCAGAGTTCAACATCTCAACAGCCAGCAGAGGCCCGTCTTCTCACTTACATTTCCTTGAGGGAGTGAATGGGTTTGTGTGCTAATGTGTTGGTGTGGAATATAAGTATGAAGCTATTTATTCACTCACTCAACTCACTTTTAAAACCCTACCTATGTGTTAGTTGATATTGATATACAGGTAATAGATAAGCAGTATCTTTATCTTTACTGCCTTGAAGAAACAACTCAGTCCAGGGAGACAATGGCTGATCAAATCCTTTAAAGACAATGTTACGACTGCATGAAAAGTAGTACATACATATCTTTCTGGAAATTGTGAAGATAACAATCAAGATTATACTGTAGACTGAACAAAGAACTTTAAGAAAGTGAGTATGTTAAAGCTGACTCTAGGCAATTAATGGGTGGTTAAAGTCATAGGAACCAGGATGTTACTGTGAAGGAACATGAAGCCTAAGAGAAATGTAATTATTATTTTTTTTTTTTAGCCTAAGCCTAGGATAAAAAGTTAGGAAAGAGGTGAAATTTTATGTGTATGCTGGCAGAAGACAGATCACTCAAAAAATTTGAAAAAAATTATAAGAATGCTATGAAGCTGAAATGAGGATTCACAATTTTGTAGCAGTATCATCTGCATTGTCTGTGATTTGTTTTCCCATAGGATGTAGACAACCAGAAGAAATCAGAGGTAACAACTTGGGGATGAAGTTTAGAGAACATTATAAAGATGTAGCAGAATACAAGAAGAAAAACAGTTAAGACACAGTGATTTACAATCACAGAAAGGAGAGGTTTTAAGAAATATTTACAGCTAAATTATGCCAATGTCATAGAGACTGAAGAGAATATGAAATGAGGAAGGGTCATGCATGGAAAAAAGTGTTTTGGTTTTAATACAGTCATGGAAATAAAAATGAGACTGAAAGGATTTGAAGAGTCAATGGTGCGATAAAATATAGAAGTAGTACGTGCTGAACATGTGCTTGACAAATTTAGAAATAAAAGCATAAACAAAAATTAGGTAACAGGAATAGTATGATACAAGGAATAGTATATTCAAGGAGATTGTGCTGCTTTCCTTTCTTTTTTCCCCAAGAAAAAATCATTGTTAAATATTGTGGTAGAAGACAAATAACATAAAATTTCCCATCTTAGCCATCTTGAGCAGTTCAGTAGTGTTAACTGTATTCACATTGTTGTATAACATCTCTAGAACTCTATCGACCTGCAAAACTAAAACTCTACACCCACTGAACAATTCCCCATGTCTCCCTCCCCATAATCCATGGCAACCACCATTCTATTTTGTTTCTATGAGTTCGACTGCTTTAGATGCTTCATATAAGTGGAATTGTACAGCATTATCTTTTTGTGAATGGCTTGTTTCACTTAGCATAAAATCCTCAAAGTTCATTCTTGATGTAGTGTGTGACAGGAGTTCCTTATCGTTAAAGGCTGAATAATATCCATTGTATGTATATACCACTTCTTGCTTATCCATTCATCCATTGGTGGATATGTGGATTGCTTCCACCTCATGGCTATTGTGAATTATGCTGCCTTTTACTCTTTAAAGTAAAAAATATTACAACTGTTTAATAATGGAATTAAAGAGATAAAAAGCTAAGAAAAACAGAGAAAACAAACAAACAAAAAACATATGTTTCAATACAGGCAACTAGTGTCCATGTCAGTATACAGCAAAATAAAAGACTGCTTGATTTTACTCTTGTTCTGTTCTACCACACTAATTGCTATTTTAACATTATACGTTTTGAAAAAGCCACAGTATGTGTAGTGCTTAAGAACATGGAGCTTGGATCCAGGGACCTGGATTCCAGTCCTAGTTATTAAACCTTGACTTCACTATCTTAAGTCTCAGTTTCATTGTGTACATAAAATGGGAAGATGATTACCAAAGAGTAAGATCATTCTAAAGATTAAATGACATAATGACTATAAAGAGTTAAATGCAGTACCTCTCAATGAATAGTAGCTTTAAGAAAGTTCCAGAATATAAAGCAGGAGGATAGGAAGAGGAAAGAGACGAGGGTGAAGAAGTAAGCAGCTGCTAGATCACAAAGGATCAAGTGAAAGAGCATTATTATTTTCTGATTAAAAAGCAATTTGTTTTTGTTATAGAGCATTTGGAGATTATAAAGTCACACAAAGGTGAAAAGAAAAGTCACTTATAATCCCATCACTCAGAAATACGCACACATGCCCAGGTTGGAGAGACAAATTTTAAAATGAGAATTACCGTGTATTTTTATAACTTTTCTATCTTAAATATTTTCAAACATTTTTGATGTCATAAAATAATTTTACATTTGTCATTTTCAGAAAAGTATTCTACCACATGAGATCAATGAATAATCACCTTATTTTTAAGCATCTAAGGTTATTTATGTATGTGAGTACAATCCCTCTAGAATGTTTTCTTTATAATGAATGAGTTAAACAAACTTCATTTGTTGTCAACTATTTAGTCAATCAGCTTATCATGATTTATTAACTAATGTGCACTTTTCTGGCTTATTAAAAGCATTTATATAACTCCAGCACACCTTTGCTTGTCCTAATTCCTATTCTGATCTACTGTTATATTCCTGTTTTGGCACTGTTCTAATATTATTTTCATTGTTATAATTTGTTCTGTCAATAATGTATTATCACTATAATTCCTTCATGTTTTTATCTTAAATATTTTAAATAATATTCATTCTCCTTTTTACTTAGAAAATGAAAGCTGAATTGTACAATAGTCAAACAATACAAGGGAGTACAAAAAGACAAAAGTCTCCCCTTAGCCACTTGCTCTGATTCCATTTCCCCGGCTTGGTCACTATTAACAGATTATTTGCAAAGGATCTACAAACCATGTAAACAAATATTCTGCTCTGGTACAGTGTATTTCCTAAGAATCCTTATATACATTTATTTTAACTTTTTAAGTTTTGACGTTCAGAAAAGGTTAGGTTCCAATTTCATATGAATATTTCAATAATTTCTTTTAGACTTACAGTAGTCATGGAATTTTAAGTAGTCAAACATATTTTGTTATAACAATCAAACTAACAAATTAATCAATTGATCAAAACTGATTAATACCCTTGAATCTTCTTGTTAGGTACTTGAGATTTAATTGTACTATTCTCTTTACTTTTATATATGCTTAAATATTTCCACAATAAAAGAGTTTTTTATAAAAGAAAGAATAACATGATTAAATCAAACCAATGCATGTCTTTGATCTTCATTCCATATACTTAGAAGCCTCTCATTATCCCCTATCACATTTGGCCTTGACATTGAATTTTGCTAGCGAAACAGTTCCACTCACAAAGCATGAACAAAAAGCAAAAGGGTAAAAATAGTGAAAAGAAACATCTTCCTCAATCAAACACAGTAACCATGTCCTTAACAACTATTGCTATGCTTTGTCTGAATTATTTTCCTAATCTTGCAGTTACTTCTAGGTCATGATCCCATTATTATAATGGGATATTATATATGATAAGCTAGTCTTTACTGTCCTAAATTCTTTAAATGGTTTATGCTTTACTTAATATTTATATAAACACTGTAAGATACATATTATTTATATCACTGTTTCACAGATAAGGAAAATTAGGCAAAGAAAAGCCAGGTAATCTGCTGTTGGTTACACACCAACTAGAAAAGCCAGGATTCGAATCCTACAATTTAGCTGGAAAGCCCCAAACGCCAGGCAGTGAGCTGTGCTGTCTTACAACTGACAGAAACCCATGATCAGTGGACTTTCACTACAGGAGACATGCCTGTGGAAATACACATACTGCAAACACACAAGTATTCCACACACCCATTCACATTTCATTTAAAAGTTTAAAATGGTATATCACATATAAAGTCTGATGGCATGCCTTATATTTAATAGCCTATCATAGTAATCTTGCTGTATCATCAGACTTGGATGTCATATAACTTTAAATTATATCCTGGGCAAAATATGGTATCTCACGTATTGTTTAATATGCATGTTTTTGATTCATACTTACTATTCACTTTTACTTATTTTTTAAATTTCTATCATTAATATACAATTACATGAGCAACATTATAGTTACTAGATTCCCCCCATTATCAAGTCTCCACCACATACCCGTTACAGTCACTGTCCATCAGCGTAGTAAGATTATATAGAGTCACTACTTGTCTTCTCTGTGCTATACTGCCTTCCCCGTGTCCAACACCCCCACATTATATGTGCTAATCGTAATGCCCCCTTTTCCCCCTTATCCATCCCTTCCCACCTATCCTTCCCAATCCCTTTCCCTTTGGTAAATGTTAGTCCATTCTTGGGTTCTGTGAGTCTGCTGCTGTTTTGTTCCTTCAGTTTTGTCTTTGTTCTTATGCTCCACAGATGAGTGAAATCATTTGATACTTGTCTTTCTCCACCTGGTTTATTTCACTGCGCATAGTACCCTCTAGCTCAATCCATGTAGTTCCAAATGGTAGGATTTGTTTTCTTCTTATGGCTGAATAATATTCCATTGTGTATATGTACCACATCTTTATCCATTCATCTACTGAAGGACACTTAGGTTGCTTCGATTCTTGGCTATTGTGAATAGTGCTGCAATAAACATAGGGGTGCATGTCTTTTTCAAACTGGGCTCCTGCATTCTTAGGGTAAATTCCTAGGAGAAGACTTTCTATTTTAGATTTTTGAGGAACCTCCATACTGTTTTCCACAATGGTTGAACTAATTTACATTCCCACCAGCAGTATAGGAGGGTTCCCTTTGCTCCACATCCTCGCCAACATTTCTTGTTCCTATTCTTTTCTATGTTGGCCATCCTAACTGGTGTGAGGTGATATCTCATTGTGGTTTTAATTTGCATTTCCCTGATAATTAGCGATGTTGAGCATCTTTTCATGTGCCTGTTGGCCATCTGAACTTTTTCTTTCAAGAAGTCTCTGATCAGATCCTCTGCCCATTTTTTAATAGGTTTATTTGCTTTTTGGGTGTGGAGGCATATGAGTTCTTTATATACTTTGGATGTTAACCCCTTTTCAGATATGTCATTTATAAATATATTCTCCCATATTATAAAATGCCTTTTTGTTCTACTGATGGTGTCCTTTGCTGTACAGAAGCTTTTTAGCATGATGTAGTCCCACTTGTTCAATTTTTATTTTGTTTCCCTTGCATGAGGAGATGCGTTCAGGGCAAAGTTGCTCATGTCTATATTCAAGAAATTTTTGCCTATGTTTTCTTCTAAGAATTTTATGTTTTCATGACTTACATTCAGGTCTTTGATCCGTTTCGAGTTTACTTTTGTGTATGGGGTTAAACAATAATCCAGTTTCATTCTCTTGCATGTAGCTGTCCAGTTTTGCCAACACCAGTTGAAGAGGCTGTCATTTCCCCATCATATATCCATGGCTCCTTTATCGTATATTAATTGACCATATATGCTTGGGTTTATATCTGGACTCTCTTGTCTGTTCTGTTGGTCTATGGGTCTGTTCTTGTGCCAGTACCAAATTGTGTTGATTACTGTGGCTTTGTAATAGAGCTTGAAATCAGGGTGCACAATCCTCCCAGCTTTATTCTTCCTTATCAGGATTGCTTTGGCTATTGGGGTCTTTTGTGATTCCATATGAATTTTAGAACTATTTGTTCCAGTTCGTTGAAGAATGCTGTCCGTATTTTGATAGGGACTGCATTTAATCTGTAGATTGCTTTAGGCAGGATGGCCCGTTTGACAATATTAATTCTTCCTATCCATGAGCACGGGATGTGTTTCCATTTATTGGTTTCTTCTTTAATTTCTCCCATGAGTGTCTTCTTGTTTTCAGAGTATAGGTCTTTCACTTCCTTCATTAGGTTATTCCTAGTTATTTTATTCTTTTTGATGCAATTGTGAATGGAATTGTTTTTCTGATTACTCTTTCTGCTAGTTCATCATTAGTGTATAGGAATGCAACAGATTTCTGTGTATTAATTTTGTATCCCACAATTTTGATGATTCAGATATTAGATCTAGTAGTTTTGGTGTGGATTCTTTGGGGTTTTTTAGGTACAGTATCATGTCATCTGCAAAGAGGGACAGTTTAACTTCTTCCTTGCCAATCTGGATGCCTTTTATTTCTTTGTGTTGTCTGATTGCCATGGATAGGACACCAAGACTATGTTGAATAAGAGTGGGGAGAGTGGGCATCCTTGTCTTGCTCCCGATCTTAAAGGAAAAGCTTTCAGCTTCTCACTATTAAGTGTGATGTTTGCTGTAGGTTTGTCATATATGGCCTTTATTATGTTGAGGTACTTGCTCTCTATACCCATTTTGTTGAGAATTTTTATCATGAATGGATGTTGAATTTTGTTGATTGATTTTTCAGCATCTATGGAGATGATCATGTGGTTGTTTTCCTTCTTTTTGTTGATGTGGTGGATGATGTTGATGGATTTTCGAGTGTAGTACCATCCTTGAATCCCTGAGATGAATCCCACTTGATCATGGTGTCTAATCCTCTTGATGTATTTTTTAATTCAGTTTGCTAGTATTTTGTTGAGTATTTTTGTATCTGTGTTCATCAGTGATATTGTTCTGTAATTTTCTTTTTTGTGGTGTCTTTGCCTGGTTTGGGTATCAGAGTGATGCTGTCTACACAGAATGAGTTTGGAAGTATTCCCTCTTCTTCTATTTTTTGGAGAAATTTAAGGAAATGTGTATTATATCTTCTTTAAATGTCCGATAAAATTTAGCAGTGAATCCATCCGCTCCGGGGGTTCTGTTCTTGGGTAGTTTTTTGATTACCGATTCAATTTCATTGCTGGTAATTTGTCTGTTTAGATTTTCTGTTTCTCCCTTGGTCAGTCTCAGAAGGTTGTATTTTTCTAGAAAGTTGTCCATTTGTTCTAGGTTACCCAGTTTGTTAGCATACAGATTTTCACAGTATTCTCTAATAATTCTTTGTATTTCTGTGGTGTCCATCATGATTTTTCCTTTCTCATTTCTGATTCTGTTTATGTGTGTAGATTCTCTTTTTCTCTTAACAAGTCTGGCTAGGGGTTTATCTATCTTGTTTATTTTCTCAAAGAACCAGTCCTCGGTTTCACTAATTTTTTCTATTGTTTTATTCTCAATTTTATTTATTTCTTCTCTGATCTTTATTATGTCCCTCCTTCTGGTGACTTTGGGCCTCATTTGTTCTTCTTTTTCCAGTTTCAATAATTGTGAATTCAGACTATTCATTTGGGATTGTTCTTCCTTCTTTAAAAAAGCCTGGATTGCTATATACTTTCCTCTTAGAACTGCCTTCGCTGTGTCCTACTGAAGTTGGGACATTGTGCTGTTGTTTTCATTTGTCTCCATATATTGCCTGATCTCTGTTTTATTTTGGTCATTGATCCATTGATTATTTAGGAGTATGTTGTTAAGCCTCCATGTGTTTATGAGCCTTTTTGTTTTCTTTGTACAGTTCATCTCTAGTTTCATACCTTTGTGATCTGAGAAGTTGGTTGGTACAATTTCAATCTTTTTTAATTTACTGAGGTTCTTTTTGGGGCATAGTATGTGGTCTATTGGAAAATGTTCCATGTGCACTTGAGAAGAATGTGTATCCTGCTGCTTTTGGATGTAAAGTTCTATAGATGTCTGTTAGGTCCATCTGCTCTAATGTGTTGTTCAGTCCATCTGTGGCCTTACTTATTTTCTGTCTGGTCGATCTGTCCTTTGGAGTGAGTGGTGTATTGAAGTCTCCTAAAATGAATGTATTGTATTCTATTTCCTCCTTTAATTCTCTTAGTATTTGTTTCACATATGTAGGTGCTCCTGTGTTGGGTGCATAGATATTTATAATGGTTATATCCTCTTGTTGGACTGACCCTTTTATCATTATGTAATGTCCTTCTTTGTCTCTTGTTACTTTCTTTGTTTTGAAGTCCATTTTGTCTGATACAAGTACTACAACACCTGCTTTTTTCTCCCTGTTTTTTGCACAAAATATCTTTTTCCATCCCTTCACTTTTAGTGTGTGCATGTCTTTGGGGTTGAAGCGAGTCTCTTGTAGGCAGCTTATAGATGGGTCTTGCTTTTTTATCCATTCTATTACTCTGTGTCTTTTGATTGGTGCATTCAGTCCATTTTCATTTAAGGTGATTATCAATAGATATGTACTTACTGCCATTGCAGTCTTTGGATTCATGGTTACCAAAGGTTCAAGGGTATCTTGTTTACTATCTAAACTTACTTATTTTTTTTGAAAAGTTTTAAATCGTTTGCCCATTTTTTTCTAATGGATTATTTATCTTCTATTGTTGATTTTAAGAGGTCTTCACATATTAGGAGTAATTTAAAAATTCTATTCAATTTTTGCAAATATTTTCTCAGATTTATTTATTTTTAAATTTTACTTATAATAGAATCCACTACAATAGAAGTGTGATATTTTTTAATTGTCAGGTTTATTAGCATTTTCCTTTATAATTTCTTTCTTTTTGTGTGTGTGCATGTTTAGGAAACTTTTTACCACACCAAAATTGGATAGATAGATAGACTAACTAATTTACAGAAAACTTTAAATGTTTTATAAAATTATATCATAAATGCATTTGGGATTAATTATTGATTATACTTACATTATATGTCTATGTATATATGAAAATATACACCTTTATACATAATGTTCTGAAGTGAATAAGCAATTGTCACATATTTTTTATTAAGTAATATATTTAAGATGCCATTTTTGTCATATATTAAATTTTCATACATGTTAAGATATGTATTAGTTCTATGTTTAGTGGTCAAATGTTTTATGCCTGTTTAACATTTGAATATTGAGATTATTTGCTGATAATTTTATTGCATTTTGTAAGGGTATTTAGTAAACTTATTCTAAATTTTATCTAGATGAGTAATTTTATGATAGAAAATGAGGTGTAGAAACAGCAAATAAGGAGCAGAGGAAATATATCCTACCAGATACAATATATATAGTAACTTTTCCTTTCCTTGTTAATACAGTATATTCTGAGCAAAAAGAGAACTCTGTCTTCGCACATATGGAGCTACTAAGAGATGGAAATCAATGGCTCAATTTTGTATACTGATTAATAAAATACCTAAGTTACTCAGATTTTCTTTATAACTGACCAAATGTGTTTCTTTCCTTGGTGCTGACTTATAAAGAGTACTAAATATTCATGGGAGAAGAAAATCAAACCTATGTGACTGAATTTGTCTTCCTGGGCCTTTCACAGGATCCACAGACACAAGTCCTGCTCTTCTTCCTTTTTCTGATCATCTACGTGCTGACGGTGCTGGGAAATCTGCTTATCATTTTGCTCATTCACATAGACTCCACACTCCACACACCCATGTACTTTTTCCTTAGAAATCTGTCCTTTGCTGATCTCTGTTTTTCTACTACCACTGTCCCCCAGGTGCTAATCCACTTCCTGGTAAAACGGAAAACCATTTCCTTTGCTGGATGCTCAACACAGATAGTTGTTTTACTTCTGGTTGGCTGTACAGAGTGTGCCCTGCTGGCGGTGATGTCCTATGACCGTTATGTGGCCGTCTGCAAGCCCCTGCACTACTCCACCATCATGACACAGTGGGTGTGTATCCAGCTGGCCATAGGGTCCTGGGCCAGTGGAGCGTTTGTGTCTCTGGTGGACACCACATTCACACTGCATCTGCCCTACCGAGGGAAGAATATCATTAACCATTTTTTTTGTGAACCTCCTGCCCTTCTGAAGCTGGCTTCAGCTGATACCCACAGCACAGAGATGGCCATCTTTGCAATGGGTGTGGTCATCCTCCTGGCTCCTGTCTCCCTGATCCTTGTCTCCTACTGGCATATCATCTCCACTGAGATCCAGATGCAGTCTGGGGAAGGGAGGCTCAAGGCTTTCTCTACCTGTGGCTCCCATCTCACTGTCGTTGTCCTCTTCTATGGGTCAGCGATATTTGCCTACATGCGGCCAAACTCCAAGATAATGAATGAAAGGGAAAAAATGATCTCTGTGTTCTACTCAGCCGTGACACCCATGCTGAACCCCATCATTTACAGCCTAAGGAACAAGGATGTCAAAGGGGCTCTCAGGAGAATGACTGCAAAATAGCCTTTTTGAAAGTGAGGATCTCTGATTATAACAATTTCAGGCATAGGGAAAGAAGTGATTTTCTTGTAAACTTTTCACATTTTCATCCCATTCCTCCACTTTTGCCTTCCTTTTCCTATTTTCCCATGTTTCTTCTCAGATAAATTCAGCAAACTGCTTATTCAAAGCAAGGCACCTTCATAGACACAGGAAGGAAATATAGAAAGGAAAGGGGGAAAAGAAAGAAGAGGAACAAGGGGGGAAGAGGCAGGAATGGAGAGGAAGGAAGGAAATGAGAGGTAGGTAGATAAACAGTCTCTACTCTCTCAGTCCATACAAGCTAATGAGGAAATTAAAGCAAGTAGACATACAACAATACATAAAAAAAAGAACCAAATAAAGCCATTGCGAATAGGAGAATACATTTGTGGCAAATGGAGTCCTTTCCTTCATTTTTGCATATATTCATCAAACATATTTTGAATATGTATTATATATATTTCAGGTCCATATCTAGAAGCAGGGATACAGAAATAAAAAGTAAACTCTTCATGCTGTTTATTTCTAACATGGCCTTAAATTCTAAAACAATTTCTGAAATTTAAAAGAGCATATTTAAGGAATAACAAATGGTAGAATTTTTCTATGAGTATATGTAATAGTAGTAAAATTAATTTCTCACTAGAAATAAAGCTGAGAAGTAGGACAAAGAATCTAGATTGAAAAATGTTTTGAACTCAGTACTAAAGAAGTTGCCCAGCATGTAGTTCTGAAAATGCTGGAAACTGGGCAATCTATGAGACAGCAATGGAAAATGAGGATAAGGTTAAGAAAAAGGACACTGTTTCATGCCTTATAATGTAGACTTTAGTCTTGCATATTATGATTTCAAATGGTCCTATGTTGCTTGTTGAAAATACTTCTTAGCACAGGATAGGGTAGGACAGTAGATCTCAGGAATCTAGATTTTTAACAAGTCCTGGGTGATTCTTAAGCACACTAAAAACTGTACACCACTTTTTAGGCAATGGGTGCTTTTATATGCATGAATTATATGATTATTTGCTTATTGTCTGACTCCTCCATTAGACTGTAAATTCCATGGCAGTAAAACTGTAACAGCTTTGTTGATCTCTATATTATCACTTGTAGTAAAGTGCCCAGCCATTACTGTTTCCCAAGAAATATCATCTTGAATCAATAAATAAAGCTGGAGTTTAAAAGAGAGATAGGGGCTGGAGAAATGGATGTAGAAGTTTATTACAAATAAATGCAAGTGAAGTTTGACACATCCAAGGATGTGTGCTAAAGGTTTTCACCAAAAAATGAATTGTACCCATTGCAATCTTGCAGGAGTTACATTGAAATGCAAGTGCCTGGTCCAACTGCAGATCATAAGGGTGGCAATGGTGCAGACAATTCATATTTTCTGGGAAAGTATACCAAGGTAATTCTGAAGTGAAATCCTTCAGAATTACCTTGAGATACAGTGTTGGAGAAAGATACCGGGAAAGAATCTAAGACAACCTTAGAGATACCAACATTTCAAGGTGGATGAAGAATAGCCCATCAAGCCCAGAGCATCAGGAATCAGAGAAACAGGAAAAACTGAATAAAGGTGCATCAGAAGTGGCGAGAGGAGAGGCTTCCAAGGAAGATCTCTCGAATGTCTCAAGAGTTTTATGTGTTGATGAAAGGCTAGTGAATTTGCTGGCTCAGTCATTATTGAGCTTGGCAAAAAATTAGTACAGCAGAATAATGGAATCACATAGTTATAGATTTTTAGAAAGCATATACATATATATATACATTCCTAAGGAGGTGATTTTTAAAACTGAAGGATAAAAGAGCCAGATAAGGTGTGGTCAGGGATAAGAGGCAGGAGCAGAGAATAAACAGGAACGCGTACATAGAGTTTCCTTGAGAGGTGTTGTCAATCCTAAGGTAATAAAGAGTCTCCTGTGTTATACTCTAACTCTAGCTCTAGTTTTCCTTTATGTAAGGTGACACTAGTTGCATAAGAATCAGCAAAGTTTTTCTATAAGGAGCAAGATAAATATTCTAGGCTCTGCAGGCCATACTGTCCCCATCAGAACTATTCAACTGCCATTAGAGCAGGAAAACAGTCACAGATAATACAAAAATGAATGTGGTTATGATAAATTGTATTTGTAAAACCAGGCATTTTGGTTGTGGTCCCAGGGACTTGTTTGCTGACCCCTGACATAACAGGTAAAATCCCAAATCTCAGTGGCTGAACAGGAAGAAATGTATTTTTCACTTTCATACATTTTAGTAGAGGTATGATATGGCAGATGTATGGACCCAAGCTGACAGAGCTCTGCTATTTGGGGCTTTCAAGGGCATCCTATACCTATGTCAGCATCTGCAAAGATGAAGATGAAAAGGTGGTTCACCTGTAGATTTGTAGCTAGAAGGAGCACATCATATCTGTTTACACTCCACTTACTGAAACTCAATCTTATGACCCCACATAAATTCTGGAAAATGAGTGGGACATGAATCTGGGGTGGTTAGCCTGACACAGGACTTTGTTTTTAAATATTAGACCTCACAAGAATTGAGGTATATGAGTTAGTATGGTCATTTTTTTCCTGAAATATTTAGTCATTTTTTGTAATACTATGATGTCATTCTTTCCCCAATAATTTAAAATGTCACCATAATATACACCACATTCCAATATGTATGATAGCATATTTGTCAATTACTGAACTTGCTGTATTTCAATTACTGCGGCTTTAGCTGACAGGACACTACTTATTTTTCTTCTACTTCACAATTTTCTTGATATTTCATAAGCTTTTTATTTCTTGGCTTGTCAAAATCCACTTTTTAAAATGCCATTAGAATACTGATGGTTACTACACTGAATTTACAAATTTAGCAAAAGTAAATATATTTAAATTAAAATATTAAAACTTTTCACTTAGAAACATGGCAATATTCCCCTAATTCTTCAGTGACAATATACACATGCACATACATTTCACATTGTTTAAGTGTAGAGCTCGTGCAATATGTATTCCTAGATTTTATGGAGAAGGTATGACCCACACACAGCAGAGTCCATGGAGTTTCATGGAGTTTTCATTTTGAAATGTAGAGAAAGACAATAAGCAAGAAGACTAACATATAAATAAGAAAGTTTCACATAATGCTAATTGTAATGAAGACAATAAAACCCTGTGGTAATGCCTGTTGGTCTGGCATCATGCCATGGAGATTGGTAACCTCTTCTTTGAGAAGTTAACATTTTAAAGATGGGATCTTAGGAAGCTGAGAGGATTTGACAGAAAAACGTCACAGGATAGGAGAATAGCTACTAATTGGTCTAAAGCAGGAACAGTTTTGGACTGTGTGATGGACAGCAAGAAGGTCCATTGAGTTAGAGTGAGTGTAAGGGAATGCAGTTTTAAACATTGACTGAAAGTAGATGGGGCAAGATCATATGTTGAAAAGTGACATGATCCGATTCATATTTATGATCAATCTGTATACTGAGGAGAAAAAAAGATTATTGTGGGGCAAGAGCAGAAAGAGAAAGATCTACAGTAGAAACCTACTGTAGAACAAGAGGCAACAGATTGTGGTGACTTGGAGTAAAACGCTCATGGGGGAGACCATGAGAAGTGCACGTTTGGAGCGTATTGTATAGATGAAGCCAACAGGATTTACTAACTAGGGCAGGGAGGCAAAATAAGAAAACAATGTTTGTATTGCAGATTTTAGTATGATCAGCTGTGTGGATGGTGCTGATATTGATTTATATGAAAAAGAATAAGGGAAGGACAGATTAGGATGATGCATCAAAAGATACATTTTGGATAAAGTTTGAAATTCCTACAGACATGACCAGTAAGCAATTAAATATATGAGTCTGTGGCTTATGGAAGTAGTCAGGTCTTTGGCAGTCAATAGCATGTAGATGGTATTTAAACCTATGCATCTAGATTAAATTACTCAGGAAGAGAGTACAGGTGAGAAAAAAAGAGATGTCCATATTAGTTCCATAGGGAACTCCAAAATTCAGAAAGAGAAGGGGATTCAATAAGGTGAGGAGAGTTAGGGGAGGAAGGAGGAAAACCAGGACTGTGATGTCTGGAAGCCTAGAGAAGAAAGTTTAAGAGGAAAGGAGTGGTTAATTGTCAATGTTGCTGAAAGGTTAAAAGAGGAAGATACAGAAATTAGCACTCTATTTGGGACATTAATGACGACTTTGACAAAGAACAGTCTCATGGAAAGAGATCAGAACTTGATTGGGAGTGAGCCAGTATGTGAATAGAAAATCATCAGAGGGGGAATGTGGGCATAGATGTACCTTTTGATATTATTTTATCTCTGAAGAAGTGAAAAAAATGAGTCCGTAATGGAAAGGTTCTTTATGATGGTATAATCAGAGCATATTTGTATTTTATGGTTGTAATTCAGAGGAGAAGAAAATGGTTTCAGATTAAAGAGATTCTGCAGGAGCAAAATCTTGGTAGGTGAGTGAGATAGGGATTCAGGATACTAGAGGAGGGGTCAGTCTTTGATAGACAGTTGTAAAGGGGGGAAACAGGGTGTGCTTGTGCAGGTACAGACAGGTGGGTGGGGGTTTGAAGGGGGGAGATAAGGAGCTGCCCTTTCTTACTTCCCTTTCCCTCCTCACTCCATACTTCACTTTCTGCTCCAAACGAAGTACACATGGGGTACAGTCATCAGCTGATACTGAAGGTGTGAAATCGTCACTTTAAGAAAGGAGACAAGACTGGGTTGAAGTATAGTAGTACACTCTGTTCTGGAAGAAATGGCTGAGTATTACAAAAAATGCCCATATCTCAAATGAATTTAGAAGTTGAATATATTCACAAATTGCCAGCGGGCTTTTAAGATGGAGATGACAGAATCAAAAATCTTCAGAAAGAGTAAGGAGATAAAGAAGCTAGAACTGAACAGATAGCCAAGAAATGTAGCCTGATACTCTATGAGGACATATGTGATTTAAAAAAACAGAAGAAATTAATGAAAAATGGGAGGAATATTAAAAAATAATACAGAAAAGTGGAAACTTTGAAAAAAAGTTAAAACCTCATCATGTCAATATAAATTAGAAATTTATTCTAAAAGCTAAATATAAATTATAAAATGATTAAGAAAAAGTAAAATATGTGAATTGGTACTTAAAAAGAAAGTGGAAAATACATCCTAACAGTAAAATCAATGGAAAGAAAATGGGTAGATTTCAGTACATAAATATTTTTAATACTTTTTTGTCTAAAAATCCTTACCAAAGAGATTAAAAAGTCAAATAACACACCGGGTGGGGTCAGTTGTTACCACAAATATAACAATCAAAGTATCAGTGTCCCTAATCTGTAAAGAACTCCAATAACTCATTAAGAAAAATATAAATTAATTATGCAAAATAAAACAATAGATAAACATTGTATCTACTAAATTAATAAAGACTATGTATATGTTAAACTTTCTATGGGAAAAGGTGTAGTGGGTTAAGTACACTTACATGTTGCTGATGGAAATGCAAAATGACATTTTTTAAAAGCCAATTTCTCTTTTTATATCAAGAATATGAAATATATTTTGGTCTTAGTATTCCACTCACAAGAATTTATTCTATATAATCAGTGATTCTGTAACATCTTTCTATGTTGATAGATAAAAGCCACACTAGAGGGGGTGAGGATTTAATAATATGGTAACTTGAACCACTGTGTTCAACATTTGAAACCAATATAAGATTGTACATCAACACTACTTTAATAAAAAAAAGAATTTACTCTAAGGGAAAAAAAAATCAGTCATGCACCCAAGAGATCAACAGGCTGCTTTTACACACACACACATGCACACATATAAAACAATATTAAATGTGTAATAGTGATGAGATAGCCAATTCTATTACTAAGCATCTATATAATTTAATATTTCACAACATAAAAGTATTTTCAAGGTTCTTTATTCAGATAAGAGTTAAGATTTATTAAGTACTAACTATATGCCAGGTGTGTCTTACTTTATATTTACAAACTTATTTAATCCTAAATATGAAGTAGGTCTTACTCTTATGCCAATTAATAGTTTATATATGGGCAGAAATAGGTACAGAGATTAAGTAACATGCTCAAAGTTATATAAATAAGTGGGGGCATACTGAATTAAAACTCCAGTACTCTGCCAACTGACCTCAGGCTCTTTGTCACTGCTCTATACAGCTGCAACATAACATGAGGAAAACACTCACCATATAGTAATAAGTTAAAAATACCTCTATTCTACATGTACATATCAACTCAGTAAAATGTATGTCTGCATTAAAAATAGAAGGAGATGTATTTAAATATGTATAGAGTATATCTGGGTAAGGAGATTTTAGTTGGTTTTTGCCTATTTCTAGTATTCTTTATTAATTTTTTTTATTAAGGTAGCATTGTTATACAATCTTATGCTCAGGTTTCACATGAGCAACACCGTGGTTACTAGATTCCCCCTATTATCAAGTCCCCACCACATACCCCATTACAGTCACTATCCATCAGCGTAGTAAGATGCTATAGAGTCACTACTTGTCTTCTCTGTGCTATACTTCCTTCACCGTGCCCCCGCTATATTATGTGTGTTAATCATAATGCTCCTTAATCCCCTTATCTCACCCTTCCCAGTCCCTTTCCCTTTGGTAACTGTTAGTCCATTCTTGGGTTCTGTGAGTCTGCTGCTGTTTTGTTCCTTCAGTTTTTGCTTTGTTCTTATACTCCACAGATGAGTGAAATCATTTGATACTTGTCTTTTCAGCTTGGCTTATTTCACTGAGCATAATACCCTCTAGCTCCATCCATGTTGTTGCAAATGGTAGGATTTGTTTTCTTCTTATGGCTGAATAATATTCCATTGTGTATATGTACCACCTCTTCTTTATCCATTCATCTACTGATGGACACTTTGGTTGCTTCCATTTCTTGGCTACTGAAAATAATGCTGCGATAAACATAGGGGTGCATATGTCTTTTTTAATCTGAGATCCTGTATTCTTAGGGTAAATTCCTAGGAGTGGAATTCCGGAGTCAAATGGTATTTCTATTTTGAGATTTTGAGGAAACTCCATACTGCTTTCCACAATGGTTGAACTAATTTACATTTCCACCAGCAGTGTAGGAGGTTCCCCTTTCTCCACATCCTTGCCTGCATTTGTTGTTCCTTGTCCTTTGGATGTTGGCCATCCTAAGTGGTGTGAGGTGATATCTCATTGTGGTTTTAATTTGAATTTCTCTGATGATTATGTGAAGCATCTTTTCATGTTTATTAATTTTTTAAAAACATGCTGTTTGATTTTTTTTTAAAGGAGTGCTAGCAAATTTCCCCCAAAAAAGTAGTATTCCCCAAAATACTGCAATGCAGATGAATCATGTTATTTTGAAGCTTCAAAACACACAAATTTTCTTTAAATATTTACAGACTTACAAATGATAGCACTACAGCATATTTAAGTTACCAGAACATGAATTTATATGTTGTTGCCTCCTTTTCAGCACAAATACATATTCCACAGACTCACGTTCACTCATATTAAGCATGTGAACCCTTTGCAATTGTAGAGACATTTCAGGACCACCTTGAAATAATGGAAAATCAGTTTTGTTTTGTTTCTGTGTTTGTTTATTGCCAAAAGGATAAGCAGAATTAAAAAAAAAGAAAAGAAAAGAAAGAAGCAGAATGTTTACCATGGATCTTGCTGATGAGATGCTTTTCTGTTTTACTCATTTCTGTAATATTTGGACTTTAGGCAGTATAAAAAATCCCCATGTCAGAAACAAACAGGCAGGACATGCGAACAAAACACTTGGAGTGTCTAGGTGGGATAGTTTCCATAATAGACAAAGTTTGGAAAAAGGAGGAGTGAAATGATGCAAATGCATGCAAACCACTATTGGTTTGGGCGGTAAACTAGGCCACCTACATGGCCTTTAACAAGGTCAGTTAATACAAAATTTGTGTAAGTCTCAGTGTGCTCTTTCTTGATGTATAGACATTGCTTAGAGCACACTCTTGTAAATTTCCTTTCCTTTCCATTCCTATGTCAGTCCAATATTGGCTTGCAAGGTCAGAGAAAGCCCCTAGCCCCATTTCAATCAGAAGCTACCTAGGAAAATAGAAAGTGAATTTTAAATAGAGTATTACTCATGGATTATAAATTACATCATGGAAAGAAGAGCTTAAAGACTATCTGACAAGTCAGGTTACATTCTTTCCTTTTACTACTATAAGATACTCTCTACACTGGAGTTTTCACCATGAGTATTTGACTCTTGGCAAAAATGCTAAGACTATGAGGAGCGATGAATTTGAGGGCAAGCCTAAGCTCTCCCTAGATGGTGGAGAGTGTCAGCAGCAAGGATGTTCCCAGGACCCTCCTCAAGGCTCCATGACCTCGTTATTCCTCAGGTTATAGGTGAGGGGTTCAGGGCTGGGGTGACAATTGTGTAGTAAACAGAGATGATGTTGTCCTGTCTGGAGCTGTGGCAAGAACTGGGCAGGACATACAGGAACGTGGCTGCTCCATAGAACATCCCAACCACAGTCAAGTGGGAAGAGCAGGTGACAAAGGCTTTCTGCCTCCCCTCATTTGAGGGCATGCAGAGCACAGTAAATAGGATTAGTGTGTAAGAGACAAACAAATAAAGAAAAAACCTCAGAAACACATGGAGGCAAAACAACAGGCTCCTAAATAATAAATGGATCAATGAACAAATCAAAGAAGAAATCAAGTAATATATGGAGACAAATGAAAACAAAAATAAAATAGTTCAAAATGTGTGGGATGCAACAAAAGCAGTTCTAAGAAGGAAGTATATAGCATTACAGGCCTATATCAAGAAACAAAAACTATCCCAAATATACAGTCTAAACTCACATCTAAAGAAACTAGAAAAAGAAGGACAAATGAAACCCAAAGCTAGTAGAAGGAGGAGCATGATAAAGAGGAGAGCAGAAATAAATAAAATAGAGAACACTAAAAACAATAGATAAATCAATGAAATCAAGAGCATTTTCTTTGAGAAGATAAACAAAATAGACAAACCTCTAGTCAGACTTATCAAGAAAAAGAGAGGATGCCAATAAACAAAATCAGAAATGAAAAATGGGAAGTTACAACTGACACCACAGAAAAGCAAAGAATTATTAGAGAATTCTATGAAAAATTATATACCAATAAATTGGACAACCTAGAAGAAATAGGCAAATTCCTAGAAGAGTACAAACTTCCAAGACTGACCCAGGAAGGCATAGAAAATCTGAACAGACCAATTATCAGTAACAAAATTGAACTGGTAATCAAAAATCTCCCAACAGAAAAAGTCCAGATGGCTTCACAGCTAAATTCTCTGAAACATTTAAAGAAGAGCAAATACCCATCCTTTTTAAAGTGTTCCAAAAAACAGAAAAAGGAGGGAATACTTCCAAACTCACTCTGAGGCCAGCTTCACTCTAATAACAAAACCAGACAAAGACACTAAAAAAAAAGAAAATTTTAGACCTATATCCCTGATGAACATAGATGCAAATATCCTCAACAAAATACATCAAAAGGATCATCCATCATGACAAAGTGGGATTTATTCCAGGGATGCAAGGATGGTACATCCCAATCAATGTCATATACCCCATTAATGAAAGGAAGCATAAAAACCATATGATCATCAAAATAGATGCTAAAAAGCATTTAACAAAATTCAACATCCATTCATAATAAAACTCTCAACAAAATGGGTATGAAGGGAATGTACATCAACACGATAAAAGCCATACATGACAAACCCACAGTTAACATATTACTCAATGGCAAAAAAAAAAATGTGACAGCTTTTCCACTAAGATCGGGAACAACACAAGGATATACACTGACAATTTTTATTCAACATAGTACTGGAAGTCCTAGCCACAATAATTAGTCAAGATAAAGAGATAAAAAGCGTCCAATTAGTAAGGAAGAAGTTAAACTGCCACTGTTTGCAGATGGCATGATACTATATAAAGAAAACCCTAAAAATTCCACCAAAAAACTATTAGGCTAATACCTGGATTCAGCAAAGTTGGAGGACACAAAATCAATATACAGAAGTCTGTTGCTTTCGTATATACTAACAATGAACTAGCCAAAAGAGAAATCAGGAAAACAATTCCATTTACAACTGAATCAAAAAGAATAAAATACCTAGGAGTAAACCTAACCAAGGAGGTGAAAGACCTATACTCTGAAAACTATAAGACGCTCATGAGAGAAATTGAAGAAGACACAAATAAATGGAAATCTAACCCATGTTCATGGGTAGATGAAGATTGTCAAGATGGCCATACTGCCCAAAGCAATTTACAGATTCAATGAAATCCCTATCAAAATACCAATGGCATTTTTCAATGAAGTACAGCAAAGAATCCTAAAATTCATGTGGAACTACAAAAGGCCCCAAATAGTCAAAGCAATCTTGAGAAAGAACAACAAAGCTGGGGGCATTATGCTCCCTGACTTCAATCAAAACAGTATGGTACTGGCATATCAACAGATCCATATATCAATGGAACAGAATAGAGAGCCCAGAAATAAACTCATGCATATATGGTCAGTTAATATATGATAAAGGAGCCATGAATATACACTGGGAAAAAGACAATTTCTTCAATAACTGGTGTTGGAAAAACTGGACAGCTACATGCAAGAGAATGAAATTGTATTACTAATTCCATACACAAAAGTTAACCCAAAATGGATCAAAGACCTAAATGTAAACATGAAACCATAAAAGTTTTGGAAGAAAACATAGGCAAAAATCTCTTGAAGATAAGCATGAGCAATTTTTTTCTGGACATGTCTCCCCTGCAAGAGAAGAAATAAAAAATGAACAAGTGGCACTACATCTGACTAAAAAGCTTTTATACAGCAAAGGGCACCATCAGCAGAACAAAAAGGCAATCTACAGTATGGGAGAATATATTCATAAATGATTTGTCCAATAAGGGGTTAACATCCAAAAAATATAAAGAACTCAAACACCTCAAAACCAAAAAAAATAAATAAATAACCTGATTAAAAAATGGGTGGACGACCTGAACAGACATTTCTCCAAAGAAGAAATTCAGATGGCCAACAGGCACATGAAAAGATGCTCCACATGCTAATCATCAGGGAAATGCGGATCAAAACCACATGAGATATCACCTCACACCAGTCAGAATGGCCACTATCCAAAAGAAAAGAAATAACAAGTGTTGGAGAGGATGTGGAGAAATGAGAACCTTCCTAAGTTGTTTGTGGGAATGTCAATTGGTACAGCCATTGTGGAAAGGAGTATGGAGTTTCCTCAAAAACTAAAAATAGAAATACCATTTGACCCAGTAAATCCACTTCTAGGAATTTACCTGAAGAAAACAAAATCTCTGATTCAAAAAGATATATGCACCCCTATGTGTATTGATGCATTATTTACAAAAGCAAAGATAGGAAGTAATCAAAGTGTCCATCAGTAGGTGAATGGATAAAGAAGTGATACATATACACAATGGAATATTATTCAGCCATAAAAAGAAGAAATCCGGCCATTTATAATATCATAGATGGATCTAGAGAGTATTATACTCAGTGAAATAAGCCAGGCAGAGAAAGATAAATATCATATGATTTCACTTTTTTGTGAAATATAAATACAAAGCAAAACAGAGGGAACAAAACAGCAGTAGACTCATAGACCCTGAGAGGTGACTGGTGGTTACCATGGGGGAGAGGCTGGGGTGGGTGGGTGGGGAGGTTGAGGGGATAAAGGGGCACAAAACTCTCAATAATAATGTAGGCTAGTCTTGGGGATGGTTTTACAGCATGGACAATATAGTCAATGATTCTGTAACATCTTCCTATGTTGACAGATAATAGCTGTACTAGTGGGAATGAGGATTTAATAATATGGGTATAACTGTTGAACTACTGTGTGTATACTTGAATATAAGATCGTGTATCTATGATACTTCATTTAAAAAATAAAATAAAATAAATTTGACCTAAGATAAAATCAGATCCTCACATAAGAAAATTTGGGGGACCAAAACTAAATGTAAGTAAATGCCAAACTAAATTACAGTGGACACATATGAATATTATGTAGTCATTCAAAGTAGAGTTTTCTCAGAACTATTAACTGTTTATTCATATCAAAGCACTACTTTTCAGGTTCTGCTTTGAATGCCTGACATTTATTATCTTACTCCATTGTCCTAAAAACATCATGAGATTATCATAAGTCCTATTAATATCACCACTTTTAAGATGAACAAACTGAGGCCCAAAAAGTTAAATTTAGTTTTCAATGATGCACAGATAATGAAGTGAGGATCAGAGCTTTGCTGTCATGCACTCCGGCCCCTCTTGCCACTTCCTCTCTGCCCCCACTCTACAATGACCCCTCTTTACAAAGAAGGCTCACCAAATTTTAAATGCCAAAAAAAGAAAAACCGAGGGAATTTGACCAACATTTACATAACAATTCATTAAAATACATATATGAATAACAAAACAATGAAAGGAAAACTTCACAGGTGATTTTTGCTCCTTTCTAAATTTCCGCATTTTCTGTTTTTATAATGAACTTGTTTTAGTTTTATAGATTAGCTTTACACTTATGTTATGATTTTGCGTTATACATTAAGCAATTTAAGACTGTTTCTTTAAATATCAAAAAGCATTTCTCAGCTTTCACAAAGCACTATCCTCAATAATAATTCCAACTATGTGAGCCAGAGTATTCTGGAGTTCTTAATTAAACAGATTAAAGCTCCCAGCTTTTATTATAAATCTTCCCACACCAATAAATGAAATGATAAAATAAAGCATATTTAAGCTAGCCAGAAAGTGAATTATGTGTTTTATTCCTCCTTTCCTGGGGACACAGAAATACATATGTATACTCATTTCAGGATATGAACTCCTTGCAATTATTTCAGTATTTCACAACATGGCTACATACATGTATGGTCACAATTTTTAAAAATTGAAGCAATATACACTACAGATGTTTCTCAGTGTTACTCAATCTCTAATCCTTACTTCAGTTCAGGTACTTTCATTTTCTTTTATTTATTCCTATTTTAATTTTAATTTTAGTTTTAGTTTTAGGCAATATAAAAATGCTTCATTTAGCCTTTTCCACTATCACAACATAGGTATTGTCTTTATTTATGTATTCAAAATGTACTACTCCTTAAGTCTGGAGTACAAACATCCATTTGCCTAATCAACAAGAAGCCAAGTTCATCTTCTGAGGATTCTTCTATTAATTATATCAGAATCCAGTTAAAGGAGCAAAGTCCTCCTCCCATGTTACAAGGCCTTTGGAGTTTGGTCAGCCTAAAACTATTGCTGTTTCTTATTGCTACATGATAATGAAATCGAAACTTAACCCCCTACCATGTCCACCTGCTAATCATTTCAGGACAATTCCCTACAGAGTGAATCTAAGACACATATTCCACACTTATCTTTTTTCTAGTTCTTTTTACATCATGGGTATCCAAGGTCAGGGTGATGCATCCCATGTGAGCACAGCTTCTGGTCTCTATGCTCAAAGCTATAGAATAGAATTGAAATGAAAAAAATTTTAAACTCTTTGTATCCTCTCAGAGTTTCATATAAAGACTTGAATGTATATAATATTTTTATTTAGAGAAGGAATAGTGAGAGACAGGCACCTCCCTAGATGGTGGAGTGTGTTGGAATGGATGTTCCCAGGACCCTCCTCAAGGCTCCCATGACCTCCTTATTCCTCAGGCTATAGATGAGGGGGTTCAGGGCTGGGGTGACAATTGTATAGAAAACAGAGATGACATTGTCCTGTCTGGAGCTGTGAAGGGAACTGGGAAGGACATACATGACTATGGCTGCTCCGTAGAACATCCCAACCACAGTCAGGTGGGAAGAGCAGGTGACGAGGGCTTTCTGCCTCCCCTCAATTGAGGGCATGCAGAGAACAGTAAATAGGATTAGTGTATAGGAGGCAACAATGGTGGAAAGAGGGAGCACAAGGAAAGTAACACCCGTCACATACACCATGAGCTCATATCTGGAGGTATCTGCACAGGCCAATTTCAGCAGAGGTGGGATCTCACAGAGCAAGTGTCTGATCTTCCGGACTTTGCAGAAAGGATAGTGCATAGTATATATGGTATGTCCTAGGGCACTCAGGGATGCCAGGATCCAGGATGTGGCCACCATGAGCCAGCAGACCCTTGGCCTCATGAGGACCATGTAGTTCAGAGGATAACAAATGGCCACATACCTGTCATAGGCCATGAAGGCCAGTAGGAGGTCCTCTGCACAACCCAGGATCAGTGCCAGAAACATCTGAAGGGCACAGCCCCAAAAGGAGATGGTGTTTTCATCACGCAGAAAATCCAAGAGGGCCTTGGGAGTGACAACAGATGTGAAGAGAAGGTCCATGAGTGAGAGCTGCCCAAGCAGGACATACATGGGCACGTGCAGGCGGGAGTCCATTGTGATCACCAGGAGCAGCAGGCCATTGCTGGTCAGGGCCAATGTGTACAGGACTGAGATTATGGCCCCGAGCAGCTCAGGAGACCCACTATCATTCAGAACCCCCATCAATATGAAGCCACTTCCCAGGGTGGAATTCCAGGGCTCCATTCGTTGTTGTTTCTTTAGTTGCCTAGGACCAAATAGATTCTCAGTGAATTTTTGCTAAACGGTTCTCTGGTTTTGTAACATCAGAGGCCCTTGAGGATGGTCAACATGAATCCAAGGGGGTGAGGCCTTTCCCGCTGGTAACTGACTTTACCTCTTGATCTCTCGGTTTCTGACTCTTAACTATATCATCTGATAAAAAGAGGCACCTCGTGGAAAACAGGCATCATAGGAAAAGTTCAGCATTCAGACATCACTATTAAAATACTATTCAGGACATCAAACCTGACGTGTCTTCCCAGAAAGATTAAATCGTTTTTCTTAATAGAAAGCAATATTCTGGCACACATGCCCTTGATTATTCTTGAACCTATGTTTTAAATATCATGTTTGCCTAATGATTTAAATACCCAGTTAGTGCCTTAATAGACCTGTTTTGGATATGAAATTCTAAAGCAAGTAAAGATGTGAATTCAATAAAGCACTTACTTTTCTTTTTCCGTATAACTTGTGTTCACATTTGTTTGGGGCACTCAGGGCTGCAAACACAAGCCTCACTGGAAGAGCTGAGTGTGTCCACCCTCGTTACCTCTCTGGACCAGACCCACACTCTCCACCTGTCTGAGAGAGAAGGGATTCTCAACTGCCTCAGACGAGGGGACAATGTGTTTAAAATGCTTTTAGAGCAAAGCCTTTAGGATCAGTGCAAACATAAGATTGTTAACAGATCGTGATAAAATGTAAGCCTATGAGGAATCAGAGATCTGATTCAATTGAGGGCCTCCCCAGGAAGATGAGTGTTTGTGCTTGGGAGAAATGGTGAAAGGTGTAGGCAACAAAAGAGCACGTGTTACATGCTGTAATTGGGCTGCATAATCCTATCTTGCCTCTCCTGAACCTGACCCAGATCCCCACTCCCCTCCTGCAGGGCCAGAGTATCCACACTGGATTGAAGGGATTGAAGCTCTGGAAAGCTGCTGTGGGAGTATGATACCCATTCCCAGGGAGAAGCCAGAAGAAATACAGACCTGACGTGGACAAGACTCAGGGTCATGCATCATGGGGACCGGACAGATATATGCAACTCTGAACATGGGTCAAGGAATCTGTAAGTGCAGCATCTTTGTCTAAATCATTTCCCTATATTGTGGCTTCAATATTTGCACATTTCACTGGTGTCCGGCGGTCTCCTCTGGGTCAACAGGCTTTTCAGGGGAAAAAGTTATAAGAGCATATGATGGGTTCTTAGATGGCCTTCTGGAGGCATTCGTGATCAGATAGGTGCAAAAACACCTTATCAGAGATCAGCAAAGCCCATGAGGTCTAAAGACATGTACTAGCACCTCCACCAAGAAGCAGAATCCTGGCCTCGGAAGTAGCGCAGGCTTTCATCATCCTCACTGACTCCTCCTCACGTTTAGAAAACCAAGAATGGAGGGGCCTGGGATGGGGCAGAGAGCCCCAAGCACTACAGAAGCTGAAAAATAGAGTAGTTTAAGTTCTTAGGGTCTGCTTTGGGCTCTGTTTCTCAAATCAGCATTCCTGGAGGCACACACTGCCCTGAAAGAGAGACAAAGTCCTTACCTCAGGTTGTGAGAAGCCCAGCTGCCCAACCAAGCAGACTTCCCTGGGGTTGTTTGAGGGTCAAGGACGCTCCCCTAGGAATGGGGAAGGGAGACAGGGCTTTCCCAGCAGTAGCCAGTTGGTTTAATTTTTGTTAATTGGGCTGGGAGTCTGATGAGTCTGACCAAGACAGGTGTCAGGTCCTGCTGCTCCTTCCATTCCTCTGCAGGTCTTCTCCAGAGATGCAGTAGGTGCAGACAGAGAGCGAACTGGGTAGTCTCTATGGGGCAAGAAGATGGCTTTCCTTTCTATACATGTGGAAAATTAGAGGAAACTGCTTCTGTCATACAGTTTCTCGGGGAGGAAGCCCATCTAGCTCTGGAGCAGTTGTCAGACTGAGTTCTGGGGTCCAGATGCTCAGAATTTCATTTACTCTTGCTAGGGTCTAGGAGCAAAGGTGAAAGCAGCAGGAATCTGGAGGAAGTAGATACTGGAAGAGCTGCCCAAGGGAGAGCCCCTGCCACACCTGGCCTCACTGTCCCCGGGGCCAGCAGCGAGCCAGGGCCAGACCTGGAGGAGGCTGCTCCATCTCCTTTTCCCATGACCCCACCCCTTTACTCTATTCTACATTCACAGGGACTTATCTTCTCAGCTGAAATGCCCACCCCCCTGAAATGCTGGCCCAGGAAACAGGATGTTAATGAATCCTCTTGGGCATGTTTCCTGGCTGGTATCCCTGCTCTCTCCTCTCACTAAATGAGCTCAGAGGCCCTTGGTTTCTATTCCATCCCATGGGAGGCACTGATGGCCCATTTCTAAATTGCTGGCTGAACAGACCAGAAAGCAAGAGCCCCTTTCATGGTCAGCCCTGTGCCCCAGACCTCAAGGCGGGTTTTGTGTCACCTGTGGGACGTTGGCACACAAGTCTTCTGTGGAGAGGTTGACTTCTCCAGTTAGTACTGAGAGTCTGTCTTTCTCATCTTCACTGCCTGCTCTCTTTGCTCATTCATTTACATGTTCTTGTATCAAAGGCTTTCTCTCAATCCTCTGAGTTAGCTTCCAAATATGAGAGATTTCCCTTTTCAAAAAATCCTTTGGTTTTCATTTCCTATTTCTCTAAATCCCTCATTTTTTAATAAATGTCTTGAAAAACCATTTGTAGCAACTTAGTCTACTTGTTCTTCGAGTTGTTCCCTCCTTATATGGGAAGGGAACGCTTGTTACCTGCTGTATCCGACAATCCAGAAATGACAGTTAGCAAAACCCAATGAAATTGCACTTCTCACTTATGTAACAGTTCAAAGCAGATCTCTTGGTTAGGGAGCTGTCCTTAACTGTCCTTTGGAGGTGCTTTGGGGACCCAGGCCTTTTCCTTCTGGTGGAGCCAGTATCTTTAGTATGTGCTTCCCAGACTGACAACCGTCATCTCCATTCTGATAGCCTGAAAGGAAGGAGATCCTGGGGCAGCAAGCACAGGTGTTTTTCATGGCTCAGACTTCACTTCAGGGCATACTCCACGGTATACTTTACTTCTGTGCTACCCTCAGCCTGTTTGTATCAGCTCCTGCCAAGCACCCCACATGAACTGAACTGACATTCTCTGTCCCGAGATCACCAATGTCTTCTTTGCAAAATCCAGCAGTGTGTACCGTTTTGTTACTGGGTTTGTTTCAAACTCACTAAGATCCCACATTCCTCCTTCTTTTGGTGCAAGAAAGACTAAATAAAGCTTTGCTTGTTCCGTGTTTTTTGATTGTTCGAGTTTGTTCTAATACATTTTCCCCCTGACGTCTGGGTTGACCTGGCAGCACACTGCACCAGCACGCAGGATCCAGAAGGGCAGGAACTAGAACTGGGTTGTTCCCAACCACATAATTAGCTTCTAGCATGGTAACTGGCACAGTACCATTTATTGGTACTCAATAAATGTTTGCCAAATTAATAAATGAATGAATGGATGAAAATGTCTACCACAGCTCCTCTCAAATTCCAACTAAAATATCCATGAAGATAGAAATATTTTTAAAAGCCTACTTTAGGTCAGTATACAAGAACTAAGAAAGGGTTATACAAGGTTCAGAAGAAATCTCTACCAACTCTATAATTTTTTTCAAAGGATATATTTTAAAACATAATTTTTACTTCAAACTTAGAAAAATTTGAAGCTTGACATATCCAAAGAATTTAGGCTAAGTTTTATTGAAATCTAATTCCAGAATAAAGGAACTCCCAGATCAGAAAGTAGAGAAATGCCACCTAATGATGTAACAGGTAGGCAAAGTCAGAGCCTTCTCCATATTATCCCTCTTCCTCTGCCTCCTTCACTCAGACACCAGAAAACAATTTTCAATTAATATAAAAGGATTAGGCAGAGATAGCTTGCATTCTGAGACAATCTGCAGCAAGGG
This sequence comes from Smutsia gigantea, assembly GCA_032199065.1. Taxonomy (NCBI): domain Eukaryota; kingdom Metazoa; phylum Chordata; class Mammalia; order Pholidota; family Manidae; genus Smutsia; species Smutsia gigantea. Next base: position 18,632 of record JAVSCE010000600.1, on the reverse strand, counting down.
AAGAGTAATTATAAACAATGAGTGTGTGTTAGAGTGAGTGTGTCATAGTTTAGGGTCCCTTAGAAGCTGACCCTGAGCAAGGATCTGAGTGCAAAGTTTATTTAGGGTGAGATCTCGGGAAAACTTAAGGTGGAGTGTTGGACAGAAAGGTAAGAGTTAATAAGGAGTATGTCATCAAGCAAGTTACTGTGGGTAACTGAATCTTAGTCCTCTTGGGAAACAGAGTAGAACATGTATCTCAGAGGCATATCACACTGAAGGTATAAGGGATCTGGGGTATTTACACATGAAGTCTCCCCAGTCAATTAAGGCCTGGTTGCTACAGAGGACACTAATTCTCCAGGCCTTCTGGACTTCTGGGCATGTGGGCAGAGCTGGCATGTCAGCCAAAGAGAGTCCTACACAAAAGATGCAAATGCTGGCTGTTGGAAGTCAGCATGCCCTGAAATGATAAGGGTCAAAAGGATATATGCAGGGCCTTGCCCTCATTTACTACGCTCTAAGGTAATAATAGTGTTTCAAATAATGAATGCTCAGAGGTAAAGTCTTAAATTTACCAGAATGTACAAAACAATGAAGAGATAAGGGAAATGATTGAATGTTAAGGGTAGTAAAGAATAAATAAAAATATTATGGGTACATTATCTTTTAATTATAGTACTTGACTGAATTTCCTAGAATTTCAGTTAGATTATTGCATCTATACTAAAGTGACAGAATGAAAATATTGCCTGAAATCCAAAAATTTAACAATATTTGCCATGCACCTCCAAGTTCTAAACTGAAGCGCTACATTAGGGAATACTTACATGGAAGTGATCAAAAGATGATTTACAAGCATTAAGCCTTAAACCCTTCTAGGGTATGAGAGATAGCTGGAAGGTGGTGGAGAGGAATACTTTGAAGATATTTTTCAGGGTAATCTTTTCCTCCATGAGAAATGAGTTGGTTCCCCTCACCTTAAGGAACAAAAGCTTCAAAAAGTACTAATGGAAAACTTCATGTGTGTTGCCTGGAATTTGATGAATGTTAAAACAAGTACCTTCACACATAGAAAATCTAAGGGTCACTTATGGACTGGTATGGTGTCCCTGATTGAAGAGAAGAGACACAACATTCCACACTCCCAGAATTTGGCAAAACAGGATATAAACTTGACTTCACTTGGCTACATGAGGATCCTGTGGAAGAGAATTAGTCAGGGCTCTTTGCAAAAGGGACTCATCCCAATAGCCCCACCTGACAGATGGTGGTGACCTCCCAGGAGACAGCGCACTATCACGGGAGTCAGACGAGACCAGCTGGCAGAGCCAGGGCCTTGGGAGGGGTGGTTAAGTTAAGTGAGGTGATTATAGTGGATCCTAACTCAATCTGACTGATGTCCTTATAAGAATAGGAAATTTGGACACACACAGAGATACAAGGGGTGTATGCACACAGAGGAAAGACTGCTGAGGACCCAGAGAGAAGGCAACACCTGCAAGCCAAGGATTGAAAATGCAGAAAAAAACAATCTGAACAACACCTCAATCTTGGTCTTAATCGCTTTTACTCTCTCCTGCTACCCCCTCAACACTCTTCTTTCTCACCTCACCCCAACTTAGTGATATTTTTTCTTGCCCCAAATATTTTTGGTGGTTGTTCACACCAGCCACTTTCAGAATCAAATCATACAATGGCATTTTGGAGCTCCTGTCCCTGTCATCAAACCTGCAAGTTTCTATGGTTGGTCTAATTGTTGTCCTGTTGTCCTCTTGGGCGGACAGCTGTCTACAGATCCATAGCTCTAGGAAGCAGGTTGGCCGCAATTTTATTCAGATCCCTTTCACTGGGGATTTGGTAGAATGTGGGGGGAAAAAGAAGCCCCACCCAGAGCACTAAACCTTACTCTATTTCCTCATGTGCGTGGAGCAGTTTTAATTCTTATTGCCTCACCACCACTGCATGCTCTCTTGAGAGAGAGACACAGAAAGAATTCTGAAGGGATAAAATTGAAATGTTGGCAGGACTTACTTCTGGAGGGGTATTATAAGTGATGATTTTATTTGCATTTTAATACAGCTCGCATTATTCCTTTCATAATCAAAAATGAAAACATTTAATTTTATTTTCTGAGTATTGAGCTCAACTGCCCTCACTCCTCCATCCAAAAAAGAGAATGACAGATCTGAATTCACTCTCACACTTATTGGTGGAAACGAGTCTACAGATAGCTAGAGGATGGGAAGAATACAGAAAACAATCAGGTGACAGGTGACACTGGCCTGAGAGAATATAGTGTTTAGTCAAGAAATGAGAGAAATCTGATTCACTACTACTGGCAGAGAATTCTGTGTAGTTAAGCTTACTTGTCATGGACAACAGACACGCACGGTGATTGTACATACTAGCTAACTCTTTCACACCTGCACACACTATACAGAAACAAACACATCCACCAGAAAAATGGAGGGAGGAGAAAAGAAAAAGAAGAAAGGAATGCGTTAGGAAGGGTCCTGTGCAGTGCAGTTGAATTCATTGCAGGGAGGGCCTTAAAGTTACAGAGACGCTATAGGGTTCAATCACTTTTAATGGTAAATAAGGCCATCAGACACAGTGCATCCACGTGCTGCATTCCACAGATCCCATAAGACACTCTTATGTTTGCACCAAGTGCTGCCTTTTGGGCCACTCACTATCAATGCAGCAAGGAATGTGACACAGAACCCCAGCAAGCCCATAGCCACTGTATGACAACCTGGGCATCCCGGCTCAGTTAGTGGGTAAGGGATGCTAGAAATATGGTCAAGGAGATTAATTCAATTTTTTCTTGGGCCAACACTTCAAGGGTGAGTTTACCCTGCTAAGAAGGCATTTCCCTTAGGGAAGAACTGCAGAAAGAGACCATAAGCTTAACAGAGGAGTACAACCTCCCCTCTGGCAGAGCATGGCTCTCTGTGGTCTTAGAGGTAATGAAACCTTTTAAGTCAGGCACTAAGTTTTAATCATATTATGAGGTCCTGGGCACAGTGCTTGCACAGAGTGACACTTAAGGAATATCTGTAGAGAAGAAAATTATCTGAGGCAGATAAAGCAAGGGAAGGAAAGGATGAGGACAGCAGAGGTATTCTTGTCAATCATAATGTTCCAAATGCTTAAGAAAAATGTCAGAAATGACTGCCTCTGAAGGTGGGTTATCTTCCAGCCAGCTTCCTGAGAGCCTCCTTCACATCCTTGCTCCTCAGGCTGTAAATGATGGGGTTCAACATGGAAGTCATAGCTGAACAGAACACAGAGATGACCTTATCCTTTCCATTCATTGCCTTGGAATTGGGTCTCATGTAGGCAAATATTCCAGAGCCATAGTAGAGAACACAACAGTGAGATGGGAGCCACAGGTGGAGAACGCCTTGAGCCTCCCCTCTTCTGACTGCATCTGAATCACAGTGGAGATGATATGCCAGTAGGAGACAAGGATGAGGGAGACAGGTGCTAAGAGGATAATCACACCCATCGAAAAGGGGGCCATCTCAGATTTGTAGGTGTCTGCTGAAGCCAGCTTCAAGAGTGCAGGAGGTTCACAATAATGATTAATTACAATCTGTCCCTGGTAGGGGAGACACAGTGTGAATGCACTGTCCACTGAACATACAAATGCCCCATTGATCCAGGACACCATGGCCAGCTGGACACAAACCCTCTGGGTCATGAGGGTGAAGTAGTGCAGGGGCTTGCAGACGGCCACGTAGCGGTCATAGGACATCACCGCCAGCAGGGCACCCTCTGTACCCCCTGCTAGGAGGAAGACGACTCTCTGTAGTGAGCATCCAGCAAAGGAAATGGTTTTCCTTTTTACAAGGTAGTGGACCAACATCTGAGGAACGGTGCTTGTAGAGAAACAGAGGTCAGCAAAAGACAAGTTTTTGAGGAAAAAGTACATGAGAATGTGAAGTCGAGAGTCAGTCTGGTTATTATGAGTAGGTTTCCACATAGAGAGAGAAGGTAGACAATCAGAAAAACACAGAACAGCAAGATCTGGATCTTTGGATCCTGTGAAAGTCCCAGCAAGATAAATTCAGCCAGAGAAGTTTGGTTTCCTTCTCCCATTGATGTTTTTTCCTGTTTACCTATCATCGGAAAAAAACAGATGCACTCTGAATGTTTCATTTTCACCAGCACAATGTCAATGCGCACACCTTGCTGTACCCTTCTCTTTCGGCCACTTCCTACCAGGCGCCAGTTAGCATTAGGATGCATACTGTTGTTTCCACCAATCCGTATAGTTTTTATAAGCACTTTTTTCCTTGAATGATCCACTTGGTAGGCTATCACACTCTATACGGCTTCTCGACTAATCCTGATGTCAACATATTTACCTGCTGATAAATTACTATGACGATATATAAGGGGAATTGTCTTTGGTTCAATCTAATTTTTGTCTTTTCAAGAAATATTTTGTATTTACCTAGATTAGCAGTCTGAGAAGGAGGGAAACTTGGCTAGTCAATAAAAAACACTTTTGCTTTTATAATTTAAAATAAAAATACAGAGGTCAGTGACAAATTTGTCCACAATAGAGTAGGAGATTCAAATATGGTTTAGGGATCAAACAGATAAATTGTGGTTATTAGTTCTTGCTTTTTTCCATAACATTTTTATAAAGGCACTTCTTAAGTAAACTTCCCGAACAAGACAAAGGAAGAAAAGAGAAATTAATGTTCATGGATCATAATCTGGGCCCTTATACAAATATTTCACATAACAAAGAAATAACATGAAAAAATGGGACACATTATGTACATTCAGAAATACACATAATGAGACTTTCGTGCCCAGAGCCTTGTTTTAGTGAAAAAAGCCAGGACCATGCAGGAGCTTGAACTTCTGAATTTGATATTAACAAATTTCACAGCCCCATGCATACAATCTAGCTTACCTTTGACCTCAGCTTCAGCTGTGGTGGACAGTTCTGAGTCACCTGGCCCCACTGACATTCTGCTTCAAGGACTCCTGCCTTGTCTTCTTGGCATTCCTCCCAGGGCCTTGGAAGCATGAGCAAGTTAATGCCCAGAGGCAATCTTCAACTAGTGAAAGTGGAGTCGATGAAAACATGCACCACACATTTCTGGGAGACATTCTATATGCTTCTTAGAGGTTGAGCTCTATGGAGTTACTATTACTATCATTATTATTACATCCACTAAGGAGCTTTTTACAGTTTTTTCCCTAATCCCTTCCCTCCTAAAATTTTAATAGCATAGATATACTGTATATCTATTTATATACTGCAGGCCTTTGGAGGGCCACAAACTATTATAATAGCTAAGATTTCTTTCTCTTTCCAAGAACCTTAGGGTCTATACTGCCCCCATGGAGAATTCATGGTCTAGAGTAACAACTTCAATAATCCAGACTTCATTGGCATTTAGTTGTTTGTTCCTTGTCTCACTCTTACTGGTTCCTTACACCATTTCCTGGAATTACTTTTCAAATAAACTACCCACATCCAAGTTATTTTCTTAGGCTCTACTTTCAGGGACCTAACCTAAAGGAGGGAGATGGAGGCCTGATGAAGGCAATATGGGTAGGCTGTCTTCAGCCAGGGAGCCCAGCTAGCTCTGATGATAATGACTAACACTTACTGAATGCTTACTATGTCTCTGGCACTATTCTAGTAATTTATAGTATCACGTTTACATCCAATGATAAAGTATATCTCCAAATCTCTGTTTTTACAGCTGGGGAAATTAAAGGGTACAGATGTTAAGTAACTTGCTAGTCACACAGATACCAATTGTCAGAGGTGGAATTCAAAGCCCTAGAGTTTTGTTCTAATACCTGAGCTTTATAAATCTTCAATCTAAATTCAGTCTCAATTCCAACAGCAGCAGCTAGCACTGAAAATCTAATCATTTGCACAGGAAAATCCAAGCAGTGCTCCAAAGACAGGAAATTATCCTCAGTCTCAAGTATGTTCATGAATAGCTTGGCTCCTAAAGTTGGAGGAGGTTAAGTTTTTCAGATGTTGTCAATTAGAAAATAACCTGGAAAGAACTAAGTCTCGTGGTAAGGTTCTAGCCAAATTTTTTAAGTTTATGGAAGACTTTTTATAATAATAATAATAATAATAAAGAGGATTCAAACTTCAGGTAGAAACAACCAATCAGATTTAAAGAGGATCATCGGGACATATGCCAGGTCTGTTAGGAGGACCAACATGGTAAAGAAGTCAGTTTGATCCTGTGCCATTGTGACTATACAATTGTCATAAACTTATCTTTAGATCTGCAATGTAGAAGAAGATTTGGTGAGAGATACAGGAGCCTAAATATTGCATATACAAGCTTGTATGCTGGGAGCAGAGCATACTACTACCTACTACTAATAATAACAATAGCAGTGACTAAAAAACTTACCATATATGGCACTTAATACATTCCAAGCACTCTTTTGAGTATTTAATATTTATTTATTTAATTCTCAGAAGAGTCTTAAGAGGTAGGCACTACTAATATCTCCATTTTAAAGAAATGGATTCTGAGATCCAGTGAGTATTATTTTTAATTTCCACAGAGCTAGTAAATTACTGAGTCAGGATTCAGTCTCAGGTAGTCTGGCTCCAAAGCCCAAAAATGATATTGTCCTAGTGAATAGGAGTACCAGTTCTATATTTAGAGATACACTCTGGAACGGGGCTATCTGACTCCACAGAAGGAGCCAAAGCTGAGATGCACCACAGAATGAGGATTTGGGGAAAATGTAAGGCAGAAGCTGATGGTATACATAGAAAAGAAATGGGCATGCTATCTTTCTGCAGTTGGGATTCAGGTGGAAAGGAGACTAAGCAGCATCAGTGAAAATATCTACAAGATTTTAATATTCCTCAAAGTTGGTTTTCTGCTCTTCCTTCTTTGTTTACAAACTGTTCCTTAGGAATCTCACTGAAGTCCATTGCCTCAACTACCACCTATATACCTAGAATGTCTCAAAAGTTATCTGACATCTGACAATTATTCTAAGTTTCACTCTTACATTTTCCTTTTTTCCTGGGCATTTACAATAGAATATTTTACTTCTGCTTCAAAATCAACAAACCTGGAATTTAATTTTACTCCACAAGTCATCTTTAACTTTCCTATTCGTGCAAATACCACTGCCATTTTTCCCTAAACACCACGACCTAAAAACATAAAATCAGCTTTGACTTCTTCATCCTCCTTGTTTCCTCATTGATCAATCAAGTTCATCCTTTGTTTGATTCATCATTCAAATCTCTAACCTTTTTTTCATTGCCATTGAATTAATACAACACCCTTCTGAGTTGTTTCCAAACCCTAGAGTCTAATACATAATACATCTTGTAGTCAGTCCATTAGATGATGAATCTTCAAAAGTAAGATTACTTTCCAATATCCAATTAAAAGACAAGCACTTTTTTTCTACTTTATAAATTCTTTGAAGGTAAAGACTGTGAGTGATCTTATCCTTTATTGCTTCACACTGAAGTTTTTCAAAAAATAAATATGTTTAACAAATCAATAAATGTAAATATCATGCATATATCATCACACAAATTTATATATATTTTACTCATATATGCAAACACAAACACTTATGCAACCAGGAACAACAGTGGGAGTTACATTTAAAAGACACAATATCTGTTAGCATGGGTACCAGAGAACTGACCAGGAGGAAAAATGAGGCATGCTCACCTGAGCTTGGGAGTAGGTAAAATTGCAAAAACAATGGCTTTTTCCTTCCAACCTTGAACTAAAGAAGAAGTAAAGACTAGAAATTGGGCAAACTCTTTAATTTCCCTGAGATCTGGGAAAAGTATGTACATTATGACAGATGATAGAGCAAAGTGTCAGTCTTACAGTCACAAAAGTCCTCAAATAGCCATTATATTCATTTCACTTTCTAGACCCATGGGAATTCCAAATCAAGAGACTAGGTTTTCCTGTAGCCTTTTGCCTACAAGTACAAGGAAAAGTACAAGGGGATAGGAACACAGCATCAGCAAAAGACAGGGGGTATCTTACAGGGTCCAGTCATTGGAAGATGAGGTCAGTGGAAGTTTACTGCCCTAGAGATTTTAGATCTGATTCCTGAGGCACCTTGGAGCAGGATTTCTGTACTGAGTTCTCTGCAAGGGGAGTTAAAGGTAACTCTCCACCCCCCAAAAAATAAATAAATAAAAGGAACGATGGTATTGAAGAGGAAAGGCCAATTATTTACAAATGTTGCAGAAGCTCCTGAAGGGACACAGCCCCCTGGACACATTCTCTACTCTCATCTGCTGAGCTGAGCTAAGCACAAAGCAGTGGAGTCACTGGTGAGGAAGTCAAGGGCTGAGTACAGGATGGTAAAATCTGCAGCCTGAAGATCCAAATCCCACTTGGCAGTTCTCACCGGAATTTTATTCCTAGATGCTCAGAATATTTCTCCATCCTAAACCTTTCCCAACCATTTGTCTCAGATACACAAACCTAAATTCTCAAAGGGACAGAGCAGTGGATTTTCCTAAGAGGAAGTTGTTAAAAATGAGGTCCTGAGAGCTGAGGTAAACAGTGTATTCCCACGAGCCCGACTTTGTTAGATACTCTGAAGCCTTTTGCATTATGTAAACACAGATTGGAATCTTTAGGTCTCCCTTGATTTCAAAGTCTATTAAAAAGAGACCAAAATTAAATGGAATATAGAATCTAGCATATTTATTATTCAACCCAGAAATTCTATTTCCAGGTACCCCAAAGAAATGAAAACCTTTCCCTACACACATGCTTGCAATAAAACTCTTCTTCTTTTTTATAGTTTATTTTGTTATCATTAATCTACAATTACATGTGCAATATCATGGTGATTAAACTACCCCCTTCACCAGGTCCCCCCAACCAACCCCATTACAGTCACTGTCCATCAGCGTAGTGAGATGCTATAGAGTCACTACTTGTCTTCTCTGAGTTGTGCAGCCCTCCCCGTGCCCCCCCAACATTACATCTGCTAATCATAATGAGCCATTTTCCCCCTTGACCCTCCGTTCCAACCCATACTCCCCAGCCCCTTTCCCTTTGGTAACTATTAGTCTGTTCTTGGGTTCTGTGAGTCTCCTGCTGTTTTGTTCCTTCAGTTTTTTTCTTTGTTCTTATACTCCACATATGAGTGAAATCATTTGATACTTGTCTTTTTTGGCTTGGCTTATTTCACTGAGCATAATACCCTCTAGCTCCATCCATGCTGTGACAAACAGTAGGATTTGTTTTCTTCTTATGGCTGAATAATATTCCATTATGTATATGTACCACCTCTTCTTTATCCATTCATCTACTGATGGACACTTAGGTTGCTTCCATTTCTTGGCTATTGTAAACAGTGCTGCAATAAACATAGGGGTGCATATGTCTTTTTCAAACTGTGCTGTTGCATTCTTAGGGTAAATTCCTAGGAGTGGGATTCCTGGGTCAAATGGAATTTCTATTTTGAGTCTTTTGAGGAACCTCCATACTGCTTTCCACAATGGTTGAACTAATTTGCATTCCCACCAGCAGTGTAGGAGGGTTCCCTTTCCTCCACATCCTCGCCAATATTTGCTGTTGTTTGTGTTTTGGATGTTGGCCATCCTCACTGGTGTGAGGTGATATCTCATTGTGGTTTTAATCTGCATTTCTCTGATGATTAGTGGTGTGGAGCATCTTTTCATGTGCCTGTTAGCCATCTGAGTTTCTTCTTTGGCAACATGTCTATTCATGTCCTCGGCCCATTTCTTAATTGGATTATTTACTTTATGTTTGTTGAGGTGTGTGAGTTCTTTATATATTTTGGATGTCAACCCCTTATTGGATACGTCATTTATGAATATATTCTCCCATACTGTAGGATGTCTTTTTGTTCTACTGATGGTGTCCTTTGCTGTACAGAAGCTTTTCAGCTTGATATAGTCCCACTTGTTCATTTTTGCTTTTGTTTCCCTTGCTCTGGGAGATATGTTCATAAAGAAGTCAATCATGTTTATGTCCAAGAAATTTTTGCCCATGTTTTTTTATAAGAGTTTTATGGTTTCATGACTTACATTCAGATCTTTCATCCATTTTGACTTTACTTTTGTGTATGGGGTTAGACAGTAGTCCAGTTTCATTCTCTTACATGTAGCTGTCCAGTTTTGCCAACACCAGCGCTGAAGAGGCTGTCATCTCCCCATTGTATATCCAAGGCTCCTTTATCAAATATTAATTGACTGTATATGTTTGGGTTAATGTTTGGATTTTCTATTCTGTTCCACTGGTCTGTGGGTCTGTTTTTGTGCCAATACCAAATTGTCCTGGTTACTGTGGCTTTGTAGTAGAGCTTGAAGTCAGGGAGCGTAATTCCCCCTGTTTTATTCCTCCTTTTCAGAATCGCTTTGGCTCTTCCAGGTCTTTTGTGGTTCCATATGAATTTTAGAATTATTTGTTCCAGTTCATTGAAGAAAGCTGTTGGTAGTTTGATAGGGATTGCATTGAATCTGTAGATTGCTTTAGGTAGTATAGCCATATTGACAATATTTATTCTACCTAGCCAAGAGCATGGGATGAATTTCCATTTGTTAGTGTCCTCTTTAATTTCTCTTAGGAGTGTCTTGTAGTTTTCAGAGTATAGGTCTTTCACTTCCTTCATTAGGTTTATTCCTAGGTATTTTATTCTTTTTTATGCAACTGTGAATGGAGTTGTTTTTCTGATTTCTCTTTCTGTTAGTTCATCGTTAGTGTATAGGAAAGCAACAGATTTCTGTGTGTTAATTATGTATCCTGCAACTTTGCTGAATTAAAATATTAGTTCTAGTAGTTTTGGAGTGGAGTCTTTAGGGTTTTTTATGTACAATATCATGTCATCTGCAAATAGTGACAATTTGACTTCTTCTTTACCAATCTAGATGCCTTGTATGTCTTTGTTTTGTCTGATTGCTGTGGCTAGGACCTCCAGTACTATGTTGAATAACAGTGGAGAGAGTGGGCATCCCTGTCTTGTTCCCGATCCTAGATGAAAAGCTTTCAGCTTCTCGCCGTTAAGTATGATGTTATCTGTGGGTTTGTCATATATGGCCTTTATGATGTTGATGTACTTGCCGTCTATACCCATTTTGTTGAGAGTTTTAATCAGGAATGGATGCTGAATTTTGTCAAATGCTTTTTCAGCATCTATGGAGATGATCATGTGGTTTTTGTTCTTCTTTTTGTTGATGTGGTAGATGATGTTGATGGATTTTCGAATGTTGTACCATCCTTGCATCCCTGGGATGAATCCCACTTGATCATGGTGTATGATCCTCTTGATGTATTTTTGAATTCGGTTTGCTAATATTTTGTTGAGTATTTTTGCATCTACATTCATCAGGGATACTGGTCTGTAATTTTCTTTTTTGGTGAGGTCTTTGCCTGCTTTTGGTATTAGAGATGCTGGCTTCATAGAATGAGTTTGGAAGTATTCTCTCCTCTTCTATTTTTTGGGAAACTTTAAGGAGAATGGGTGTTATTTCTTCTCTATATGTCTGGTAGAAATCAGAGGTGAATCCATCAGGCCCAGGGGTTTTGTTCTTGGGTAGTTTTTTGATTACAGATTCAATTTAGTTGCTGGTGATTGGTCTGTTTAGTTTTTCTGTTTCTTGCTTGGTCAGTTTTGGAAGGTTGTATTTTTCTAAGAAGTTGTCCATTTCTTCTAGGTTTTCCAGCTTGTTAGCATATAGATTCTCATAATATTCTCTTATAATTCTTTGTATTTCTGTAGGGTCTGTCGTTATTTTTCCTTTCTCATTTCTGATTCTCTTTATGCATGTAGATTCTCTTTTTCTCTTAATAAGTCTGGCTAGGGGCTTATCTATTTTGTTTAGTTTTTTCACAGAACCATCTCTTGGTTTCATTGATTTTTTCTATTGTTTTATTCTTCTCAATTTTATTTATTTCTTCTCTGATCTTTATTATGTCCCTTCTTCTGGTGACTTTGGGCCTCATTTGTTCTTCTTTTTCCAATTTCAGTAATTGTGTCTTTAGACTATTCATTTGGGAATTTCTTCCTTCTTTAAATAGGCCTGGATTGCAATATACTTTCCTCTTAGAACTGCCTTTGCTGCATCCCACAGAAGTTGTGGCTTTGTGTTCTTGTTGTCATTAGTCTCCATATATTCTTTGATTTCTGTTTCGATTTGGTCGTTAACCCATTGATTAATTAGGAGAATGTTAAGTCTCCATGTATTTGTGAGCCTTTTTGATTTCTTTCTAAAATTTATTTCTAGTTTTACACCTTTGTGATCTGAGAAATTGGTTGGTAGAATTTCAATATTTTTGACTTTACTGAGGTTCTTTTTGTGGCCTAGTATGTGGTCTATTCTGGAATATGTTCTATGTGCACTTGAGAAGAATGTGTATCCTGCTGCTTTTGGGTGTAGAGTTCTGTAGATGTCTGTTAGGTCCATCTGTTCTAGTGTGTTGCTCAGTGCCTCTGTGTCTTTACGTATTCTCTGTCTGATTGATCTGTCCTTTGGAGTGAGTGGTGTGTTGAAGTCACCTAAAATGAATGCATTGCTGTCTATTTCCTCCTTTAATTCTGTTACTATTTGTTTCACATATGCTGGCGCTCCTGTGTTGGGTGCATATATATTTATAATGGCTATATCTTCTTGTTGGATTGACCCCTTTATCATTATGTAATGTCCTTCTTTATCTCTTGCTACTTTCTTCATTTTGAAGTCTATTTTGTCTGATACAAGTACTGCAACACCTGCTTTTTTCTCCTTGTTTGCATGAAATATCTTTTTCCATCCCTTCACTTTTAGTTTGTGTATATCTTTGGGTTTGAGGTGAGTCTCTTGTAAGCAGCTTATAGATGGGTCTTGCTTTTTTATCCATTCTATTACTCTGTGTCTTTTGATTGGTGCATTCAGTCCATTTACATTTAGTGTGATTATCGACAGATATGTACTTATTGCCATTGCTGGCTTTAGATTCGTGGTTACCAAAGATTAAAGGGTTGCTTCTTTACTATCTAACAATCTAACTTAACTTTCTTGTTAAGTTATTGTAAACACAGTCTGATGTTTCTTTATTTCTCTCCCTTCTTATTCTTCCTCTTCCATTCTTTATATACTAGGTGTTTTATTCTTTGCCTTTAGTTAGTATTTGGATGGTCTGCTTTCTTTGCTATGATTTTATTTTCTCTGGTGACATCTTTTTAGCCTTAGGTGTGCTTCCATCTAGAGCAGTCCATTGAAGATATCCTGTAGTGGTGGTTTATGAGAGGCAAACCCTCTCAACTTTCATTTGTCTGGAAATTGTTTAATCCCTCCATCACATTTAAATGATAATTGTGCTGGATACAATATTCTTGGTTCGAGGCCCTTCTGTTTCATTACATTAAATATATCATGCCATTCTCTTCTGGCCTGTAAGGTTTCTGTTGAGAAGTCTGATGATAGTCTGATGGGTTTTCCTTTGTAGGTGATCTTTTTTCTCTCTCTAGCTGCCTTTAATACTCTGTCCTTATCTTTGATCTTTGCCATTTTAATTATTATGTGTCTTGGTGTTGTCTTCCTTGGGTCCCTTGTGTTGGGAGATCTGTGGGCTTCCGTGGACTGTGAGACTATTTCCTTCCCCAGCTTGGGGAAGCTTTCAGCAATTATTTCTTCAAAGACACTTTCTATCCCTTTTTCTCTCTCTTCTTCCTCTGGTACTCCTATAATGTGAATATTGTTCCGTTTGGATTGGTCACACAGTTCTCTTAATATTCTTTCATTCCTAGAGATCCTTTTATCTCTCTCTGCCTCAGCTGCTCTGTATTCCTTTTTTCTGATTTCTATTCCATTAACAATCTCTTGCATCTCTTCCAGTCTGCTGCTAAGCCCGTCGATGGCTTGTCTCATTTCTGCATTGTCTTTCCTGACTTGCCTCACTTCCTCGCTCAGCTCTTGCGTATTTCTCTGTAGATCCATCAGCATGGTTATGACTTTTATTCTGAATTATTTTCAGGAAGATTGTGCATTTCCATCCCTTCAGGCTCCCTCTCTGGTGTTGTCTGGGTCTGGGTGAGCTTTGTGTGTACCATATTCCTCTGTCTTTTCATGGTGATAGAAGAGGTCGCTGGTAGGTGCCACGTATATCAGCTAGGCTCTTTAAGACTTAAAAAAATAAACAAAAAAGAAGAAGGAAGAGAAAGAAAAGAGAAAAAAGAGAAAGGAAAAAAAAAACGCCCACCGGGAGTAGATTCTGTAAGGATGCTGTAGGTGGTGCTGTTGCTCCACCAGTCTGCAGCTGTGGCCGTGCAGCTCCGCATGGCCGTTTGTAGCTCTGGCCAGGGCGGGAACGAATGGGAGGCTGTTGTTCTCTGTGTGAAGTTTCAGTGTGGCTAATTTTTCCCAGTTGCCAGCCAAGGGGTCCGAAATTCCTCAGGACTCCCAGCTTGCTGGGCTGAGTATGCTGGGACGATCCTGGGCCCTTGCCTCTTTAAGACCGCCAAAAATAAAAGCACGCACTTTTCTTTTGTCCCGGGGAGCCTGCTGCAAGGACCCGGGTGCATTGCCAGCTCAAAACCTGCAACTTCTGCCTCGCCAATATCTGATACACTCTGCAATGTGTGTCAGCGCTCCTGTCGCAGATCACCAGGGCTGGTTATTTCACAGGCCTGTACTTCCACTCCCTCCCGGCTCTGAATCCTCTCCTTCCACCGGTGTGCTGGGGTGGGGGAGTGCTCAGGTCCCGCAGGGACGCGGCTCCATATCTTACCTGCCTCACGGGGTGCCAAGTCCTCTCAGGTGCAGATGCAGGCTGTGCGCTGTCCTGTATATTCTGGTCTCTCTTTTAGGAATAGTTGTATTTGCTGTATTTTCATAGGTATATATGGTTTGGGGAGGAGATTTCCACCGCCCTGCTCATGCCGCCATCTTCCCGGAACCGCTCAATAAAATTCTTCTTACTAACTTTATTCCAATTATCAAAAATTTGAAAAAACTCAATGTGTATCAATAGATGATTGCATAAACAAACTGTGGTGTATTCCTATAGTGCATCCATTTAATAGACTACTACTGAGCAGAAAAAAATGAACTTTTGATATATGTGACATCATGGTTAAATCCCAAATACATTGTTCTGAACAAAAGGACTACGCATAAAAGAGTTCATATTGTATGAATCCGTTTTAATGAAATTCCAGGGTCATGAGTTACTTGGGGACTAGTATAGTAGTTTCATGAATTGGATCAGTAGTTGCTTGGAAATAGGTTCACAGGAATTGACAGCAGGGGGTACAGGGAATCATCTGATGCAAGAGAAGTATTGTGTCTTGTGGAGCTAATTATATAGGTGCATACATTTATCAAGCGAATTTAACTCTTAAGTTTTCATCAGATCTACTTTATTATATTTAACTTACATATCCATAACATTTATTTTCTAAAAATCTAATCTGCATGCCAATTTAAACATGGGGGAATTCAGAGATAAGGTTATAGATATAACAAGTCACATGACATTCATTCAGTGAATCACTCATAACAAAGTTATTGAAGCAAAAATGTTGAAGCCAGAGTACAAGATTCTATAATAGTTCATCAATATAAGGGTTTTAGAAATAGAAACTTGTAGTATATTGTAGAACCTTTAGGAGTATTTATAATGTGATGAAAAGCAACTTTAAAAATATTTGCATAACACAGAGTCATTGGTAACTTAACTGCAAAGAACCCATAACAAAACAAAAATCCAAATGTGATGACCTTTGCTTTGATAATAGGTGGATGCCACTAGCGTGGCACAAGAGATTTTTACAACAAAATAAATAGTTGTAAAATTTCCCTTCAAGGAAAAGATGATTATACTGGTTTTTGCCATTCACCTTCTTATATTAAAGCATTTACGCCCTTCTGTGTTCTGCCCTGTACTCTAGGAGGCTGATCTCTATGGAATATATCATTGGGTTCCCTTGCTGGCTGGCTTCCAATTGGATGTAGACAATGGGAGTGCCAGTAGGGAACATCTAGCCAGACAGATCAAGAAAAAACAGAAGACATGAATTACAAGTATCATGAATCACACGGCTGGCTTTGAAGAAGGAAGGAAGGACCATGAGCCAAAGCGTGTTGGTGGCCTCTAGAAACTGGAAAAGACAAGGAAACATATTCTTCCCTAGGCCTCCAGAAGGAACCAGTCCTGCTGACACATTGACTTTAGATCGGTGAAACTGATTTTGGATTTCTGGCCTCCAGAACTGTAAGAGAATAAGTTTGTGTTGTTTTAAACCACCAGTTTGTAGTAATTTGTTACAGAGCCATAGGAAACTGGAAGGCATGCACACCTTAACATCTACTATGATAATACCACGGCACACCATAATCCATAGCACATCTAACAGTGCTTGACACATGGAGGAATTTTGGTAACCACTTATTAAATGAATGGATGAATAAATGAATTTGATTAATAATTATTAAAATGCTGGGGATACAGCAATGAAAAAGCAGGGTAAAGGGATTGGTTTCTAAGAACATTTTGAGAAATGAAATGATTGGCCTTGCAGTTATAAAATATTGTTTGGCTACTATCTGCAGAATAGTCAAAGACACACCTTTTATGAGATTTTTGCAATGATACAAGTTACAAATGATGGTGGCGTGGATCTGAATGGTAGCAGCAGAAACAGTGAGAGGTGGTTGTATTCCAGATATACTTTTAAGAGACAGTTGATAGGATTTGCTGATAAATTTGATACAGGATGTACAAGAAAACAAGGAGTCAAGAATGACACAGAACGTTTTTTTCTTCCAAATTTCAGAAGCATGGATGCTTAAACTCTCTCCTATGCCAGGGTGGGAGGGCATGGGAGAAGGGAGACGAGCAGCCTTATTTGGAGAGGGCACCTCTCACACCAGAGCAGGATTTCAATTTAGGGAAGATGAAGATATTGCATGAATAAGTAATCAGGCATGAAGAGCAATTGGTTTCAATGCAGCCAGCACCAGAAGACGATTGTTTTCCCTCAAATCTGGAATGGCCCACTCGTTGTTGCTTTAGTCAACACTGTGTATCCCCTCCTCTGGTTCAGGCACAGTTAAGCTTCTCATTCTGCTGCAGAATACATTTCTGGGTATCCCTGTCCTTGCTTAGGACACCTGACACAATCAGAGCCATTCCCAGGGAGTACAGTGAGACAGAATATTCATTGGCATTAGTGGAAAACACAAATAAAGAGGATTCCTATCTACTGCTGTCATTTTCCAGTTCTGTGAACATGGGAAAATACTAACTTTTCTTGGCTTCTATTCCCTTATCTTAGAATAATATTCACCGTATATGATGCTATGTACAATGCATGTATATGTCCTTCCCCCCACAGAGAAAATGCACAACAAAGGTAGCTATGTTATTTATTCCTCTACCCTCACTCCATTTGATTATCTTTTCAATTGCAAGGGTTTTTATATGCTGAATCTCATGTTGGACCGTTCTCCTACCTTCACAAGGGCTTTCATTTTCCTCCTAATTCTGGTTGAGGTTCTCCCTAATCCCTTAGTTGAATCCACCTGCACACCCTAGGAAGGAAGATATCTTAATCTATAAAGTGCGATAATTTTGTCTTTATCAGTATTTTTTCTACTTTTTAATTGAAATACTGATTAACTTTGTACAGCAACCTATGAGGAGGTATTTCTTATTTCTTAAAGGGTTAACAATAGCAAAACAAAAACCACAACCAAAACCAATCAAATATGCTTTTGAACGAAACAAGGCAATTCACCTACAAACTTAAATCAATTTTAGATATAACTCCAATGATCGATGTGCCACAAACTCCTGGTAATTATTTCCTTATTTTATTCTGGAACTACTGAAGGTAGCATTTCCTAGCCATGAACCAATCCTTTCCACTGTCAGCAGCTTACAAGGCTAATCCTGAAAACCCTTTCCTATCTCCTTTTCAGGGCTCTTTGCTAACCTAGTCTCCTCACCCCCAATTTTAATGCCTTTAGGCTTTGCTTCCCTGTGCTGTCCAGTGCTACCAAAACATACATCTTTCTTACCAGGAAAGGAATATGCCTCGACACTCACATGTATCTAGGCCCACTCCAACGACTGAATGAATTGGCCCCTGAAGAATTTATCAGAGACAAATAGTGTTGCTCTCAGCATTGACTACAGCACCTGAGGTATATTCTGATCAGTGCACTAATATATTATTTGTCTTTTCTGGATACTTGGTTAGTAGTATTAAAGTTTAAAGATCAAGCTGGAAGTGTTAACTAATGTTATGGTGGTAGTCATTTTGCAATATGTTAATGTATCAAATCAACACCCTATATACCTTAAACTTGCATAATATATCAATTATATATATCAATAAAGCTGCAAGGAAAACAAAAGCAAAAATGAACAAGTGGGACTATATCAAACTAAAAAGCTTCTGTACAGCAAAGGACACCATCAGTAGAACAAAAAGGCATCCTACAGTATGGGAGAATATATTCATAAATGACATATCTGATAAGAGGTTGACATCCAAAATATACAAGGAGCTCATGTACCTCAACAAACAAAAAGCAAATAATCCAATTAAAAAATGAGCAGAGGATCTGAACAGACACTTCTCCAAAGAAGAAATTCAGATGGCCAACAGGCACATGAAAAGATGCT
>JAVSCE010000597.1:0-86202 GCA_032199065.1 Smutsia gigantea | reverse complement strand
TGATCATCTCCATAGATGCTGAAAAAGCATTTGACAAAATTCAGCATCCATTCATGATTAAAACTCTCAACAAAATGGGTATAGAGGCAAGTACCTCAACATCATAAAGGCTATATATGACAAACCCACAGCTAACATCATACTTAACAGTGAGAAGCTGAAAGCTTTTCATCTAAGATCGGGAACAAGACAGGGATGCCCACTCTCTCCACTGTTATTCAACATAGTACTGAGGTCCTAGCCACGGCAATCAGACAAAACAAAGACAAACAAGGCATCCAGATTGGTAAAGAAGAAGTCAAATTGTCACTATTTGCAGATGACATGATACTGTACATAAAAAACCCTAAAGACTCCATTCCAAAACTACTAGAACTAATATCTGAATACAGCAAAGTTGCAGGATACAAAATTAACACACAGAAATCTGTTGCTTTCCTATACACTAATGATGAACTAACAGAAAGAGAAATCAGAAAAACAATTCCATTCACAATTGCACCAAAAAGAATAAAATACCTAGGAATAAACCTAACGAAGGAAGTGAAAGACCTGTACTCTGAAACTACAAGACACTCCTAAGAGAAATTAAAGAGGACACTAACAAATGGAAATGCATCCCATGCTCTTGGCTAGGAAGAATAAATATTGTCAAAATGGCTATACTACCTAAAGCAATCTACAGATTCAATGCAATCCTATCAAACTACCAACAGCTTTCTTCAATGAACTGGAACAAATAATTCTAAAATTCATATGGAACCACAAAAGACCCCGAATAGCCAAAGCAATCCTGAGAAGGAGGAATCAAACAGGGAATTACACTCCCTGACTTCAAGCTCTACTACAAAGCCACAGTAATCAAGACAATTTGGTATTGGCACAAAAACAGACCCACAGACCAGTGGAACAGAATAGAAAAATCCAAACATTAACCCAAACATATACAGTCAATTAATATTTGATAAAAGTGCCTTGGATATACAATGGGGAGATGACAGCCTCTTCAGCAGCTGGTGTTGGAAAACTGGACAGCTACATGTAAGAGAATGAAACTGGACTACTGTCTAGCCCCATACACAAAGGTAAACTCAAGGTGGATCAAAGATTTGAATGTAAGACATGAAATCATAAAACTCTTAGAAAAAAACATAGGCAAAAATCTCATGGACATAAACATGAGCAACTTCTTCATGAACATATCTCCTGGGGCAAGGGAAAGAAAAGCAAAAATGAACAAGTCGGACTATATCAAGCTGAAAAGCTTCTGTACAGCAAAGGACACCATCAGTAGAACAAAAAGACATCCTACAGTATGGGAGAATATATTCATAAAAAACGTATCTGATAAAGGGTTGACATCCAAAATATATAAGGAACTCATGCACCTTAACAAACAGAAAGCAAATAATCCAATTAAGAAATGGGCAGAGGACATGAATAGACACTTCTCCAAAGAAATTCAGATGGCCAACAGGCATATGAAAAGATGCTCCACATCGCTAATCATCAGAGAAATGCAGATTAAAACCACAATGAGATATCACCTCACACCAGTGAGGATGGCCAACATCCAAAACACAAACAACAACAAATGTTGGCGAGGATGTGGAGAAAAGGGAACCCTCCTACACTGCTGGTGGACTGCAAATTAGTTCAACCATTGTGGAAAGCAGTATGGAGGTTCCTCAAAGACTCAAAATAGAAATACCATTTGACCCAGGAATTCCACTCCTAGGAATTTACCCTAAGAATGCAGCAGCCCAGTTTGAAAAAGACAGATGCACCCCTATGTTTATCGCAGCACTATTACAATAGCCAAGAAATGGAAGCAACCTAAGTGTCCATCAGTAGATGAATGGATAAAGAAGAGGTGGTACATATACACAATGGAATATTATTCAGCCATAAGAAGAAAACAAATCCTACCATTTGCAACAACATGGATGGAGCTAGAGGGTATTATGCTCAGTGAAATAAGCCAAGCCGAAAAAGACAAGTATCAAATGATTTCACTCATATGTGGAGTATAAGAACAAAGAAAAAAACTGAAGGAACAAAACAGCAGCAGACTCACAGAACCCAAGAACGGACTAATAGTTACCAAAGGGAAAGGGACTGGGGAAAATGGGCGGGAAGGGAGGGATAAAAGGGAAAAAGGGGCATTAAGATTAGCAGATGTAATGTTGGGGGGGCACGGGGAGGGCAGTACAACTCAGAGAAGACAAGTAGTGATTCTATAGCATCTCACTACGCTGATGGACAGTGACTGTAATGGGGTTGGTGGGGGGGACCTGATGAAGGGGTAGTTTAATAATCTTAATATTGCACATGTAATTGTAAATTAATGATAATAAAATAAATTATATTAAAAAAAAAAAGCTGATTGGTCCAACCCAGAGAGGGACCTACAGGATCCCTCTTTCCACAAAAAACTTCAGGGTCAAAAAAAAAAAGGCTAGATAAATAGGTCAAAGTCTCCTAAAAGCCATGCCTGAAACATTTCTAATAAAAGTTGATTGTAATATTAAATACACCCGAGAAGGACTTCTTCTTGATCCAGAGGACTCATTTCTTCCTAATCAAATTGTACCTGGTCTTTGTAAACCTTTCCTTCTCCACTATACCTGATATATACTCCAGATACAGATCTTGACACTGTACCTGACTCTTTATGGGCTAAAATTCCCATTGACAGAGGAAAACTAATTGGAGCAGAATCTATTAAAACTCAGATAGATTCTGCCAAACTGTTACCCAAACTTCCCCAAAGCTAGATGCTAGAGGGAAAGAAAGTCTCAAATCTATGGATATAATGGTCTTATATCCAAAAGTCCTTTCATAACCTGCACTGCCCCTTGTAACATTCCTGTCCCCCCAGTAAAGAACAAAAAATGGATTTGTTCAAGATCTCAGGGACATTAATACAATTGCTATCCCTCCCTTTCCATTAGTACCTAACCTGAATACTATACTGTCATCAATTCTTCCCAAACACCTCCTTCACTGTAGTGGATTATTGCTCTGCCTTTCTCGGTGTGTCCCTACACCATGACAGTCAGTGCCTTTCTGCCTTCATCCAGGAGGATAATACTATACTCAGACAGGTAGGTCCTAAGGGTTCACTGAAGCCCTTTCCTGTCTTTCTTAGGTCCTTAATCAAGAATTAAGGACCTTGATCAAAAAATCCAATTTCCCAAAATTCATCTCACAATTGTGCATGGATTCATCTGTCAATAATTTATGACCAACCTTGTAATGTATCCTCATATAGTATTTGTGCAAAAAAGCTGTAGATATCATGATGAGGGCAAGGAAGAGAAGAGAAAAGCAGGTGAAATAGTAAAGAGGGCAGAAAACACAGGAGAAAAGAGACATATTTGAGGTCAAAACAAATGCTGAAAATACCAAGAAAGTTCAACCGACTTTAATCTTGGCTGAAAAACAGTATGACAAAGCTGTAATTTCTGCATTTATCAACTCTGTTGGTAGGCTATTATTTTGTTCTAGTTAATGGAGTCCTAGAAATAGAGTCAGGGCAGCTGAACTTGAATTTTCATTTCACCTTTAACTAGGTATTTACCTGCAATAGCCCACAAATCCTTGGTTTTTCAAGGAGATCTTAATTTCTGGCTCTCCTGGAGTTATTTCTTGTTCTTAAAAAGTGCCCCTGGAGTCCACATAGTGTGCTCTCATGATTTGTTCCTCTACTTGTAATGGTATCTGAGACATAATTGGAAGGCAAAATATACTTCTGAATATTTCTAAATAAAGAAAAAATCAAATATCTTCAATCAGAGTTATTTTATTTTATTCATCGATAAAATCATGATTATGATCAAAAGCATCATGAAAGAGCAGCAACCCCATCTTTTTCTTTTTCTCTATTAAATAGCCCAGAGGATATATCTGCCACATCTCTGACTGACAGGATACTGTGTAACGTGAGACTGTAGGAAAATTGCTCTTAGAAGAAAGCCTTCTCTTTTTAAAATATGAATAATCCAAAAAATTGGTAATGAATATAATAAAGTACCCAGTCCTATTGGCAGAGGTATGAACATTTTGGAAGGCAAAACATGTTTTACTCTTTTCTATGATTACTGATTTGCAGTTTTCAGCAATTCCTCAGTAATTATGGTGAAAAGGTATTGTTGGAAGATAACTGTTTGCTCTGATGATGATTTGTCTCTTTCTTATTTCCTTTTAAACTTTCCCACTGGTACTAGTTTTATTTCCAATGGGGTTTCTGTATTGTCGGAGAGACATTTATAGCTTTCTCATGTTTATTAATATGTGAATAGAAACGTGCCAAAGTACCTGGATTTTTCACTTTAAAATGGTTAGTTTTATGCTACATGAGTTTTGCTTTAATAAAAAGTGTTAATTTAAAAAATCCAATTTTCCTTATGATTCAGTTTCTGACATAATATGTAGATGATCTACTTTGTTCAGACAAACCTGTAAAAAGGATTCCATTTCCTTGTTCTCAGTCTTAGCAGAAAAAGGACATAAGTTTCAAAAAAGATAAATAACAATTTTGCCAAAACATAGTCCATTATTTAGGGCATGACCTATTTAAGGAGGGAAATCTCACGACCAGAAGAAGACTATCCACTCCTACGCTAGCCACCTCACAAAACTACAGTTGGGACCACATCTAGGTCTAACCGAATATTTCAGACAATGGATGTGAATTTTGCTGAGATTGTGACACCTCTTTATGACATGGCTAAGTCTTTTGTAAGAACCCCTCTTTTCTGGGAGGCCAAGTGTTAGACAAGCCTTCTATAATCCGAAGAGGGCCTGTCTTCAACTAAAAACACCACCCCTAATAACAACAATAAACCCTTTTGCCTATTTGTGCATGAGTCTTCTGGACAAACCTTGGAGTTTTGACTCAACTTCGTGGGAACCATCAAAACCCCATCACTTACTGTAGCCTCAGCCTCACACCAGTTGCCGAGGCCGATACCCCTTGCCTTAGAGCAATACTGCCGCTATAAAACTTGTCAGTGTTTCTGCTGAATTAGTGCTAGGCTCCTCGTTTGACTTCATGGTTCCCCATTCAGTACAGACTTTACTACGGACTGAGGACACACACGTTTTAGTCAGTCATTTAACCTCTTATGAATTTCTGTGGCCCTCTCCCTCTTGTTGCTGCAATACCCTGAATCCTGCCCCTCTCCTGTCCTTACCAGAAGAAGGGAAAGCGCATGATTGTCTTACCTGAGTTGGGGAAATTTCTGTGCCTTGCTCAGCTTTATCAGAAACTCCTATTTAGAGTCCTGATCTAATATTTGTTGATGGGGCATATTTCAAAATTGAAATTGGAGGTTATTAAACTATCTCTAGTGCTATCACTAATCTAAACTCTCCTTTATAAGACAGTCCTCTGCCTGAGATAAAGTTAGTCCAGAGGGCAGAATTTATAACACTTATTACAGCTTACTAACTAGCCAAAAGCTAGAGAGTAAACAGGTGCATAGGTAGCAGCATGCTTCTGGAGTAGTACATGATGTTTTAGAAGCATAAAGTTTTTCTCACCTCTGCTGGGACCCCCCATCAAAAGTGGACAAGAAGCTGAGGAATTTTTAGATGCTCTTCTACTTCCCAGTGAGATGGCTGTTATACAGATTGAGGTCCATGCTAACAGAGATAGCATGGAAGTTAAAGGAAATACCCTAGTACATCATCTTGCCAAACAAGCAGCCTTAACCGAGGTTATGCTACTAACTAAATCCCCAACGGGTAGATCTCTACACTGAGTCAGTTAGGCCATTTTCAGATATCTACATTTAGCCCTGATTTGGAAGAGGAAGAATGGAAAAATTGCAGTATGTTCTTCCCTCAGATAATCCTTGGCACTCTCAAGATGGCCATTTGGTGGCACCAGATGATTTCAAATGGATATTAGCCAGTGTTCTCCATGAAACTACTCATTGTGATGAAGACGGATTGCTCACTATTTTAAATCAACATTGGTGGGAAACTTTCAAAAGACAGCTGAGATTATTTTGGGGTCATGTGCTAATTGTGAACAATATAATCCTGAAAAGTACTGTAAAGATGAAGCATGGCCAGGCAACAAAGACTTAAGGACCCTTTGAATACCTTCAGAAGGGTTTTATCCCACTACCACTTTCCACATGATTTGTTTGTTGTGAGGAATGGTCAAAGCATTTCCTCGCTGAAAATCTTCTTTGTCGAAAATTCCTTTCAGTCTCTAAAAACCTGCTTGATTTTGTGTTTTCAACCTGGTGCATAGCAACTTTTTCATCAAGTGACCAAGGCACACAATTTACATGAATCACTGTAAAGAACTTTGTAAGATGTTACCCCTTCTCAAAAACTATACTGCTCTTACCACTCACAGACTTCTGGAAAGTTCTAAAGAACCAATGGCATCCTTACTAAAATTAGTAAAACTTAAAAATATCCAAGTTCCCTTGGCTAAAGTTACTCCCATTAGCCCTATGCCATATGATCCATTCCCCCAGAGACACATTGGTTATATCCCTATAAACTGTTAACAAAATGGCCCATACATTTAGAACTTTTACCCCTGATGATACACTCTTCTCTGACATGCAGATGTGGCAAAATATTGCAAGGCAGTCATGTACTAAACCCAGTTCTATCATGAATAAGTTAAGGCCAGCTTCCAGCAACACATCTTAAATAAGCTCTTCATGATCATCAGCCGGAAAATTTCATCTATTGGAAGAGACTCCTGGGTAAAAAAAATGCTATTGAACCTCACTGGAAGGGACCCGATCAGATACTATTAACAACAAATACATTAGTGAAACCTCAGCAAGTCAGTCTTTGACTTCACAGTTTACCACTAAAAAACAAAAGTATTCTACCCAACTGGAAGGCTATTCCAATAGGCAACTTTAAGCTGAGCATTCTCAGAGATCATCTAGAAGCAGCCTATCTTTGAAAACAGTTGATCCAAGACCTTTGCACATGACCTCAGATAATGGATAGCTTCCACCTAGAATATTGGACCAAGATCCCTGTCTAATTCCTGTTTTGTTTTTGACCTGCTTACTAATAATTGCTCTCTTCATTTGCTATAGACCACTGGCGTTTTCTACTAACAATGGCCCTGTCTCTCTTTTATTTCTTCTTTAATTATTTTATAATTTAACTATAATTCTAATTGTTATATAAGAACATTCTCATTCTAACACTATTCTTAGATTATCACAAATTGTAGCTTCTGTACGTAATCTCACTGTTGAATATGCCATCCATCAGTGGAACCCCACAATAAAAATCTCTAGTCTGTCCCAGTCTCATCAAATGAGATCATAAGGAATTACAGCCAGTGGTGGTTCCACAAATGTCCTTTAACACATTAACCAATGACTTTGTCAGTTTTCTTTCTCCTACAAAAAGAATAAATTATTACAATCTATTGAACAGACCACAGATAATTCTAAATTTGAATTCAACAACTCTTGTAGGCTGATAGGTCAAATACTTGCCACCTAAAAAAGCTAACAGAGATCCAAATATGTGAGACCTTGGGTCTGACTTCAGAGCAGTCTTCCAAGTGGTGAAAGTTATACAAATAGGAAAGACTGTAAGAAACTTACCATTAACTCTGTCAGATGTTATTAATGATACCACACCTCAGCTCTGGGTGGAATACAATCAATCTCAACTCATTGGCATGAGCAGTGGTAGACAATTGCATTGTTCTTGATTTCTTGTTTGCTAGTTATGGTGGTATCTGTGCCATTGCTATTATTCCTTGTATTAATGAGATAAGCAAGATAGAAGAAGCTGTGCATTGCCTTCCAGGAAAAGCTACTTAAGGTTGATCCTTATGACTTACAAGATTTGTTTTCTTGACCTGGGTTGGGCAGTTAGGGCTCCTGGTTCTGAAGCATCTTACAGGGACTATTAATTGTTATTGTTATTGTTATTATGGCTGTGATGTTGGTCCACTGCATTCTACCTAGAGTCTTAAATACTTCTGTGCACCTGCACTCTTGTCAGATGATTGCTATGATGATGCACCAATAAAAAAGTCAAGAAGATTTCAAAATACAGTTGAATCTTTGAGAGATTAACTAAATTGATTATTTCATTTCAGAGACAACTGGATAATCTCAAATGGTGAAGATATAGGTTTCATCTTCTCTGAATTGTTCAAACTCTTGCAAGCAAGAGATTGGCCAAAGGAAGGTACTGCAAGACTGAATATTCAAACAGACAATGGCCAGACCATATGTGACAATGAAACTGGACCCATAGTCTCTGCAGCAATCTTTTTTTTTTATTAAAAAAATACACTCTTACGAAGGTTTCACATGAAAAACATTGTGGTTACTACATTCACCTACATTATCAAGTCCCCCCCATATCCCACTGAAGTCACTGTCTATCAGTGTAGTAAGATGCCACAGAGTCCCCATTTGTCTTCTCTGAGCTACACTGTCTTCCCCATGACCCTTCCCTACACCATGTACTAATCATAACACCCCTCAATCCCTTTCTCCCTCCCTCCCCACCCACCCTTTCTCACCCCTCCCCTTTGGTAACTGCTAGTCCCTTCTTGGAGTCTGTGAGTCTGCTGCTGTTTCGTTCCTTCAGTTTTGCTTTGTTGTTATACTCCACAAATGAGTGAAGTCCTTTGGTACTTGTCTCTCTCCGCCTGGCTTATTTCACTGAGCATAATACCCTCTGGCTTTGAAGCAATCTTAAAGCCAAACCACAGCCTTTGCAACAATCATAGCAGAATGGTCATGACTGCCAGCCTCCCTATTTTTTGTCCCTCATGACCAAGAAGAGATCCTTATAATATATACCTTGGTTTAGGTATTTTTACATTTTAGAAATCAGGTGTACAAAAACTATGACTCTTCTCATAGTAATCCTCAATACGAATCTTCCCAATATTTAAAAAAAATCAGTGTCATTAAAAAAAATTCAGCAGTTGTGGAAACAAGACTACTGACATGAGAATAAACAGGGACTATTGATTCAGAACTTAACATAGGAAGGGTTTCAGACCACTATTATTTGTATTTGGCGGACACTCAAATAGAGGAGGGGAGTGAAAAAGGTTTATCGTGAAATAAAGGGAAGATTTCATAAATACTCTGATTAAAAGCTGGAATGGGGGAAGCTGAAAGTGGGCTCAATAGAAGCAGGACATCTTATGATTTGGGGAGCATATCTGGCCCATGTTTGGTGCTGAAGAAGACACCCAGGGCTTTCTTGAAGTATAATTGACAGACAATGAACTTCACATATTTAAAGCACGTGTATCACCTGCGTTATATACACACATACCTATAAAACCATTGTCTATGTATGTATCACCTTCTAACATTTCCTTCCTTCCTTAAATCTCTCTCTTAACTTCCTCCCAGCTTCCTTTCTATGCCCAAGCAACCACTGGTCTGTTCTCTGTTTCTATGATAAGTTTCAATTTTCTAGTCTTTCATATAAATGTGCTCACACAGCATGTGCTCTTTTTTCATTCGACTTCTTTCACTCAGCATGATTCTTTTGTTAGATGAATTTTGTTAAAATTTTGATAAGAATTTTTGTATCTATATTCATAAGAGAGGTTTGTCTGTAGTTTTCTTTTATTGCAGTGTCCCTCTCTGGTTTAGGTATCAGGGTAATTCTGTCCTCACAGAGTGAGTTGGAATATGTTACCTCTTTCTCAGTTTTTTTCAAAAAGTTTGTGTATAATCGGTAATACTTCTTACCCAAATGTTTGGTAGAATTCACCAGTGAAGCCATCTAGGCGTGTAGTTTTCTTTGCAGGAAGATTTTTTTTTAACTGTATCTTAAATTTCTTTAATAGACATCTATTTGATGTATCCATTTTTGAAAAATCTTTGGTAATTTATGTTTTATAACAAATGTGCCCATTTTATCTGTTGCTAAATTTATTCCCATAAAATCATTCAAAATATTATATTATTCTTTTACTATCTGTCATATTTGTCACCTCTTTCACTTCTGATATTGGTAATTTATATGTAACTTTTCCCTGAATAATTTGCTTAGAAATTTAACTTCAATTTAGTTAGTCTATCAAAGATTCAAGCTCTTAATTTCATTGGTATTCTCTATTGTTTTTTGGTTTTCTATTATATTGATTGAGCTTTAATCTTTATTATTTCCTTTCTTCATCTTACTTTGGATTTAACTTGCTCTGCTTTATCTGATTTATAATGGTAGAAGCTGAGTAATTGATTGTAAGTTTCTGCTCAGTTGCATTTCACAAATTTT
The DNA here is from genome assembly GCA_032199065.1 of Smutsia gigantea. Taxonomy (NCBI): domain Eukaryota; kingdom Metazoa; phylum Chordata; class Mammalia; order Pholidota; family Manidae; genus Smutsia; species Smutsia gigantea. Next base: position 75,936 of record JAVSCE010000597.1, on the reverse strand, counting down.
GGTATGCTCCATTTCCATTCTCATTCAGTTAAAAATATATTCTTTTTTCTGTTTTGATTTCTTGCCTGATTAATGACTTATATAGAAGTGGACCCTTACTATGAAAAATGTTAAAGTACATACTTCAAGCAGAAGGAAAATGATACCAGTTGGAAATCTGGATCTACACAATGAAGAGCACTGGAAATAGCTACAGGGGTAAATACATAAGACTGTTTTTCCTATTATTTAAATCTCCTTAAAAGATAATTGAATACTTAAACAAATAAAAATGAATTGTGAGGTTTATAGTCTGTGTAAAAGTAAAATGCATGGCAACAGTTACATAAAGGCCAGAGGAAGGAAATGGGAATATGTTATGGTAAGGTTCTTATACTATTCCTGATGTGTTATAATATTACTTGAAAGTAGACTGTGATAAGTTAAAGATGTATACCATAAACATAAAAGCATCACTTAAATAATAAGTTATGACTGATTACTTTGTGCCTTTATGTAATGTTCTTTATGTTTCTTATGTTTGGGTTTGCTGAGCTTCTGGAAGGCAGATTTGTAGGCAAAGATAATGATAAGAGGATTGAATAAGTGACAGGAATTTATGGAAGTTCTCTTCAGATTGTTTCAGTGCTGTCAGTGAAGTAGGAAGCAAGGTTATCAGCTGAGACTGAGGATAGATGAAGAGATGTTGGACATGAGCGAAGGAATAAAGTTGTTGTCTAGGAGGGTAGGAGAGTCAATGGATCAGGGAACTGTAATATGGTCTTCATGCATCTTTAAGGGCCCACTTTAAAATTAGTGATCATGAATTTACAGCTGGCATGATTGGGTGTTTTTCTATTTCCAGTTTCAGTGGCAAGGGTGCAGGCACTGTTTAAGTACAGTGGTGGGAAGGCCAGGGTGGTGGTTTTGCCAAGTGTCTGGTCTAGTATCTGAGAGAAGGGCAGGGAGTTGAGGATGTATGTATGATTATGTTGATAGACCACTGAATATATTTACATCAAGGTTCCTCAATCAGAGTAGATACTATTAGAAGGCAGTTCTTTGCATGTAGGTGTTGCATACCTATTTGTTGATCCATGTATGGGTGTGTCTTAGAGTAGAAAACCAGGGCCTAAGGAAGTAGTCTTATTGGAGCATATTCACTGTTTTCCAGTGAAATGTCTTGTAAAGACCTTGAGATGGCTACACAGCTCTGCCTGTCCCAGCTCCAGCCTATTAGGGCAGTCTACCTTACACAGAGTTTCCACTGTTCTCTGAACTCCAGACATAACTTCTTCCTTTCCCTCACACTTGCCATACACCTTTGCATATGGGACTTTCTCTGCAGGAACACTCTACCGTTCCCTGGTAGCTTACTCATCCTTGTGTTTCAGCTCTCTTGAGTAATTCAAATATCCCTATAAGCTGATATTTAGTTAGTATACCTACTTCTTAGCACTTGTCAGTTTTAATTTTACATTTGTGTCATTGATAAGCTTTCTGCTGCTACATAGTAAGCTTAACTGTTTTTAGATCCCACTGAACCTAGCATAGTCTCTGGCATATTGGTAGGTGGTAAACATTTTTGAATAAACAGATGCGAGAGCAAGTAAGTGTGATATGTGAAGGTTGGTGTGCACAGCAACATCTTTCTTCTAGAGAATTCATAAGGAACTGGCTACATGCCTACCCTCCAAAGCTTTGCCCAGAACCCTGCAGAGGGTACGTGGGGTGCAGAAATGACACACGAGTTTAACCCACAGCCTACACCAGACTCTCGGAGGCACCTGCGCACTGCCCTCGCCGGATAGACGCAAGGGACTGGGGCGGGGCTTCGGTAACCGAGGCAACATTCCGGAAGCGGCGAGCTGCGTTAACCTGTGGCGGGCTGGCTGCTCCGGAGACTGAGGATTTAATCGCGTTGGAGGCAGCAGTCGGGAGCCAGCAAGGCAGGTTGCAATGACGGGTCGGAGGCCTGTAACCCGCAGTCGCTCAGAATCTTAGGGAGCGGGCTACTGGGCGGGGAGAACGGCGTCTCCCTTTGTTTTCCCTGGGGATCCAGGCGCCTGGGTAGAGGGGTCTTACCATAGAAAGAGCCCCCGCAGCTCTGTGTTTTGCGAGTGTCAGGATGCCTGTTTGGCTGTTTGTGTCTAGCTCCCTTAGGAGTACCCTGAGTGTGCGCGTGCGCACCGCTTTCTGGCCCTTTTGCACAGAGCTAGAAGTGGGGGCGGGGCGGGGTACACGGTTGTGGCTTTCTAGCAGGAGAGAGACAGACTACTCAGGGTACTCGGGGACGGGGAGGGCCATTTAAGTCTTTTGGGTGGTTGGGGCCGGGTTAATCCAGAGGGGCCGCTTGAATGAGTTTTGAGAAGTGAGTGGGATCCAACCCCGCGGAGAAGGGAGCGAAAGTCTGCAGGGTGTTCCCAGCAGAGCGAAAAGAATGATTGGAACTATGTATGGACGCGAGAGCTTTGTTTTAGGATGTGTGGGAGTTGTGGAAGGAGAAAAGACTGGAAAGTCAGCCGGGCTCCAAGTGGGAAGAGGGTCTTAGTGCTAAGCTGGGTTGATTCCTCTCTGCAGGGGGCAGCTAGTGGATTGGTTGAAGGGACAGCGTTTGCAAAGAGGTCTTGTTTTCGTTGGATCTATTTTCCACTAGCCACAGTGGATTTGCTAAATCTCATCATAACTCTTGCTTAAAATCTTGCAGTGACTTCCTGTAGGTCTTTTGGATAGCGTTCAAATTACGGCTCAGGAAGCCATGATCTGGTCTCTGCTTTCATTATACCCTCTTCCTAGTCTCTCACCCTCTCAGAAATCTTTGTTAGTCAAAGTGAACTTCTCAAACCCTTTATAAATGACTTTTACCCCACTTGGAACATTCTTTCCTCTGCTTCTAACTTTTATTCATACTTGAGCTCTCAGCTTAAACATTTTGGGGGGAATTAGAGGGAAGAGGTGGCCTTTCCTTACTGTGTAGAATAGTTGGTATTTCCATGATACTGAGTTTACTTCCTGTGTTACCCTTTTATTGTAATTTCTCATTTAATTGTGGCCCCCTGATAAACTATGCTCTGTGAGGGTGCAGACTATGCCACTTTCTGGTGGTATCTGGTGCCTGGCTCTTGGCAGGTGCTTTAAAAATATTTGTTGAAATAATAGATGAATGATGAAATGAGTGAGTGAATGAGTAAAATGAAGTTCAATTGGGAAAAATGAACTCTGTATAAACACATTTGTACTAGAGATGAAGAAGAGGGGACAGGTGAGAGAGATAATTCAGGGCAATAATGAATTCTGGTATTTAACTGGCTGTCAGACAAGAAGGAACAGAAGATGATGCTAGGGTTTTAAACTGGAGCAACTAGAAGAATGGTTGTTTTGTGACTTTATAGCCGAAGTCAGCAGACATTTACTGAGCAAGCCAATTACACATCAAGAACTGGAGGTTGGTTGGGAGGAGGATGTGGGTGGTAAGCTGTATGTTGACTATAGTGTATTTGAGATATTTAGGAGATATGCACAGAAGGCAGTTGGGAAGGAGCATTTGGTGTTCTAAGGAAGGATGTGAATCCTTGATTTGGAACTCACCTTCACAGTGTGTTTGCATGCCCAGTACATTCATAGCTTTGCCCAAGGAGATGGGTGAGGTCACTTGACGGAAGCCGTGAATCAGGTGATCTAGAAAGTAAGTTCTGTGAGAGCCGGCACTACTGTTAGTTTATCTCCAGTGCCTGACATTTAATACTTGCAAAAACAATTATTGGGTGAGGGTGTCCTAAGGAAAAACAAGAGGACTGGGATAGAACCAGGCAAAGCTCCTGGATTATGGGCTGGGAGGAGGAGCCAACAGAACCTGCAAAGAATAAGAGAGAAACCAGGAGAAAGAGTGTCATGAAAGCCAAGGAGGGGAGGGCTTCCAGGAGTGGGAGTCTGTAGAGCTAGAAGGGGTCTGAGAAATAGGAAGGGATAATTTTATTAATTAGGAAGCTAGTAATATTTTATATTTTTTCCAATCAGGCCTGGATTTTTTGGTCTGTGCTAATTTTGTTACTTGACTCCTTACCACTGTAAACCATCAGAATATCTTTACAGTCTCATATTTCAGCATGTAAAACTATAGCTCCTTCATGATACCTGGTTTCTGTAAGTGACACAAAACCTGTTTGTTAAACTGCAAATCCTGACCCTTGGTTAAGAAAAACATGGTCACCATTATTGCTGATTTTCATGAGAGTACTTTTCAGTGCAAGGATGGTCCCCATGTTACAAAAGTTTGAAGATTAACTTTTAAGAGTAAAATTATTTTAAGGGTAACAAGGGTTCATTGTAGAAAGTTTGGAAAATACAGAACCAACCAGAGAGAACTCAATTCTAGAACACTTTTCTAGAAGGTGCATGACATTCAGTCAGTCAGACCTGGTTTTGAGTGTCAGCTCTCAGCTCTGCCCATTATTATTATTTGTGTGAATTTAAGCAATATACCTAATATCTCTAATTTTTTCTCATTTGGGAAAAGGGGTTAATAGTTTTTGTCACTGATATCACCATCATCAATCCTTAAGTAGAACTTAGTATGTGTTAGGCAGGTGTTCTAAGCACCTTATATATTTTATTAATTCCATTTTACAGTTAGTGGCAAATTGGGATATTGTCTCTCAAGATAGTTATGTGTCTCATAGGGTTATGGGATTAAATGTGAAGTACTTAGCACAGATAAGTGCTTATTAATAATGTATGTGTATTAACATCATTGAATGCATACTATACATGTTCTTTTTACACTTTTATGTATTTTCCTGTGTCATTAAACAATTTTCTTAATATATTTTTAGTCGCTATATATATAAGTCTCAAATAGATTTATTGACAGTTTATGATTCTCCTTTGTTTCCACAGAGTTAATTGAAAATCTAAGTGGAAAAAGAGTAAAATACATTGTTTTTTTGAAGAACTATTACATTTTTCATATAGCTTTACTGAGATGTACTTAAGTGCCATAAAGTTTACCTCTTTAAAGTGTACAATACAGAGCTTTTTAGTATATTTGCAGAATTGTGCAATCATCACCACTGTCAAATCCTAAAACATTCTCATTCTGAAAAGAAACTCAGTGCCCATTAGCAGTCCTTCTCCATACTGTGCATTCCCTCTTTCCTCTAGACCCTGCCAGCTACTTCTCTATGTCTCTCTGGCTTTGTCTATCCTGGGCATTGCATATAAACGAATCACAATATATGGCCTTTAGTGTCTGGCTTCTTTCTCTTAGCATGATATTCTCAAGATTCATCCATGTTGTAGTCTCTATCAGTACCTTATTCCTCATATTGACAAATAATATTCCATTTATGGATACACCATTTTTTATTTGTCCATTCATTTTCACTTTTTGTCAACTAAGAATAATGCTGCTATTTGAACATTCATTTATAAGTTTCTGTGTGGACATAAGTTTTCAATTCTTCGGTGTATACATAGGACTAGAATTGCTGGGTCATGTGGTAACTGTGCTTAGCTTTTTTGGAATTGCCAAACTGTTTTCCAAAGTGGCTACACAACTATATCCCATTAGCAATATGTGAAGATTCCAGTTTCTCCACATTCTCACCAATGCTTGCTATTTATATGCTTTTGTTTGTAACTATTCTAGTGGATAAGAAGTGGTATCTCCTGTGGTTTTGATTTGCATTTCCCTAATGACTAATGACACTGAACATCTTTTCATGTGTTTATTGGCCATTTGTAGTATCTTCTTTGGAGAAATGTTTATTCAGATACCTTAGCAAATAAAAATTGGCTTATTTGTGTTTTTATTATTGAGTTATAAGAGTTCTTTATATATTCTGGATACCAGTTCCTTATCAGATATATTTGTAAATATTTTCTTCTATTCTTTTGGCTGTTATTTCTATTCTTGATGGTGTTCTTGAAGCACAAAAGTTTTTTTTTATACTGATGGGTCCATTTTATGTTTTCTTTGATTGCTTATGCTTTTAGTGTCATATCTAAGAAATCATTGCATAAACCAAGGTTCATGAAAATTTACATTTATGTTTTCTTCTAGGAGTTTTTACTTTTAGCTCTTATATTTAAGTCTGTGAGTTAATTCATTTTTATATATGTTGTGAGGTAGGGGTCTTGCTTCATTCTTTTTTCATATGGATATCCACTTGTCCCAGAACTACTTTTTGAAAAGTCTGTTCTTTCCCCATTGAATTGTTTCTTGGTACCCTTGTTTAAAAGTAACTGACCATAAAGAGTTTGTTTTGGACTCTTACTTCTATTCCATTCTATATGTTTTAAAATGGTACTTAATGGCTCTGTCACTTACTCTGTGACGTTCACAGTTGGTTAATTCTGTCCCTTATTTTCCTATCTGTAAAATGAGTATAAATAGTAAATACTTCATTGAATTATTAAGAAGATCTCTTTTAAGATAATATATGACAAGAGCCTGTCTTGTCAAAAGGGGTCAATATATGTCAGCTGATGCCATCATTACCACCACCACTGTGGTCGTCATCATCATCGTAATAAAACTTAAATGTTATTCTCTAACTTCTGTGTGACTTATCTCCTTTGCAGGATTTTAAACCCTGAAATTAGATACCATATTTAAAGAGTAATTGTGATTGATAAGAGCAAGATAGGACAGAGAACAAAGAGGACTGAGGGCAAACTCTTGAAAATACTTGCATTTAGGCATTTTTATTACAGGACACTAAATGACTTTAAGAAAATATACTTAAGGAAAATAATAGAGTCTTTGTTTTAGGATAATTTGGAGTAAGGGGGTCAGTTGGAAAGTTCTGTAATGATTTAAGTGTGTAGATACAGTTCTGAAATGTGTGTTGGGGGATAAAGAGGCGCAAAACTCTCAATCATAATAAGTTGGTCATTGGAATGGAAGTGCAACATGGAGAATATGGTCAATGATTCTGTAACATCTTTCTTTTTTTTTTAAATAGTTTATTTTGGTATCATTAATCTACAATTACATGTGCAATATTATGGTGGTTAAACTACCCCCTTCATCAGATCCCCCCCACCAACCCCATTTCAGTCACTGTACATCAGCATAGTGAGATGCTATAGAATCACTACTTGTCTTCTCTGAGTTGTACAGCCCTCCCTGTGCCCCCTCAACATTACGTCTGCTAATCGTAATGCCCCTTTTTCCCTCTTTTCCCTCCCTTCCCACCCATCCTCCCCAGTCCCTTTCCCTTTGGTAACTATTAGTCCGTTCTTGGGTTCTGTGAGTCTGCTGCTGTTTTGTTCCTTCAGTTTTTTTCTTTGTTCTTATACTCCACATATGAGTGAAATCATTTGATACTTGTCTTTTTCGGCTTGGCTTATTTCACTGAGCATAATACCCTCTAGCTCCATCCATGTTGTTGCAAATGGTAGGATTTGTTTTCTTCTTATGGCTGAATAATATTCCATTGTGTATATGTACCACATCTTCTTTATCCATTCATCTACTGATGGACACTTAGGTTGCTTCCATTTCTTGGCTATTGTAAATAGTGCTGCAATAAACATAGGGGTGCATCTGTCCTTTTCAAACTGGGCTGCTGCATTCTTAGGGTAAATTCCTAGGAGTGGAATTCCTGGGTCAAATGGTATTTCTATTTTGAGTTTTTTGAGGAACCTCCATACTGCTTTCCACAATGGTTGAACTAATTTGCAGTCCCACCAGCAGTGTAGGAGGGTTCCCTTTTCTCCACATCCTCGCCAACATTTGTTGTTGTTTGTGTTTTGGATGTTGGCCATCCTCACTGGTGTGAGGTGATATCTCATTGTGGTTTTAATCTGCATTTCTCTGATGATTAGTTATGTGGAGCATCTTTTCATGTGCCTGTTGGCCATCTGAATTTCTTCTTTGGAGAAGTGTCTATTCATGTCCTCTGCCCATTTCTTAATTGGATTATTTACTTTATGTTCTTGAGGTGCGTGAGTTCTTTATATATTTTGGATGTCAACCCCTTATCGGATACATCATTTATGAATATATTCTCCCATACTGTACAATGTCTTTTTGTTCTACTGATGGTGTCCTTCACTGTACAGAAGCTTTTCAGCTTGATATAGTCCCACTTGTTCATTTTTGCTATTGTTTCCTTTGCTCGAGGAGATATGTTCATGAAGAAGTTGCTCATGTTTATGTCCAAGAGATTTTTGCCTATGTTTTTTTCTAAGAGTTTTATGGTTTCATGACTTACATTCAGGTCTTTGATCCACCTTGAGTTTACCTTTGTGTATGGGGTTAGACAGTAGTCCAGTTTCATTCTCTTACATGTAGCTGTCCAGTTTTGCCAACACCAGCTGCTGAAGAGGCTGTCATCTCCTCATTGTATATCCAAGGCTCCTTTATCAAATATTAGTTGACTGTATATGTTTGGGTTAATGTTTGGATTTTCTATTCTGTTCCACTGGTCTGTGGGTCTGTTTTTGTGCCAATACCAAATTGTCTTGATTACTGTGGCTTTGTAGTAGAGCTTGAAGTCAGGGAGCATAATTCCCCCTGTTTTATTCCTCCTTCTCAGGATTGCTTTGGCTATTCGGGGTCTTTTGTGGTTCCATATGAATTTTAGAATTATTTGTTCCAGTTCATTGAAGAAAGCTGTTGGTAGTTTGATAGGGATTGCATTGAATCTGTAGATTGCTTTAGGTAGTATAGCCATTTTGACAATATTTATTCTTCCTAGCCAAGAGCATGGGATGCATTTCCATTTGTTAGTGTCCTCTTTAATTTCTCTTAGGAGTGTCTTGTAGTTTTCAGAGTACAGGTCTTTCACTTCCTTCGTTAGGTTTATTCCTAGGTATTTTATTCTTTTTGATGCAATTGTGAATGGAATTGTTTTGCTGATTTCTCTTTCTGTTAGTTCATCGTTAGTGTATAGGAAAGCAACAGATTTCTGTGTGTTAATTTTGTATCCTGCAACTTTGCTGAATTCAGATATTAGTTCTAGTGGTTTTGGAGTGGAGTCTTTAGGGTTTTTTATGTACAATATCATGTCATCTGCAAATAGTGACAATTTGACTTCTTCTTTACCAATCTGGATGCCTTGTATTTCTTTGTTTTGTCTGATTGCCTTGGCTAGGACCTCCAGTACTATGTTGAATAACAGTGGAGAGAGTGGGTATCCCTGTCTTGTTCCCGATCTTAGGTGAAAAGCTTTCAGCTTCTCACTGTTAAGTATGATGTTAGCTGTGGGTTTGTCATATATAGCCTCTTTGATGTTGAGGTACTTGCCATCTATACCCATTTGTTGAGAGTTTTAATCATGAATGGATGCTGTATTTTGTCAAATGCTTTTTCAGCATCTATGGAGATGATCATGTGGTTTTTGTTCTTCTTTTTGTTGATGTGGTGGATGATGTTGATGGATTTTCGAATGCTGTACCATCCATGCATCCCTGGGATGAATCCCACTTGATCATAGTGTATGTATTTTTTAATTCGGTTTGCTAATATTTTGTTCAGTATTTTTGCATCTACGTTCATCAGGGATATTGGTCTGTAGTGTTCTTTTTTGGTGAGGTCTTTGCCAGGTTTTGGTATTAGAGTGATGCTGACTTCATAGAATGAGTTTGGAAGTACTCCCTCCTCTTCTATTTTTTGGAAAACTTTAAGGAGAATGGGTGTTATTTCTTCTCTATATGTCTGGTAGAATTCAGAGGTGAATCCATCTGGCCAGGGGGTTTTCTTCTTGGGTAGTTTTTTGATTACCGATTCAATTTTGTTGCTGGTGATTGGTCTGTTTAGTTTTTCTGTTTCTTGCTTGGTCAGTCTTGGAAAGTTGTATTTTTCTAAGAAGTTGTCCATTTCTTCTAGGTGTTCCAGTTTGCTAGCATATAGATTCTCATAATATTCTCTTATAATTCTTTGTATTTCTGTGGGGTCCGTCGTTATTTTTCTTTTCTCATTTCTGATTCTGTTTATGTGTGTAAATTCTCTTTTCTCTTAATAAGGCTGGCTAGTGGTTTATCTATTTTGTTTATTTTTTCAAAGAACCAGCTCTTTGCTTCATTGATTTTTTTTCTATTGTTTTATTCTTCTCAATTTTATTTATTTCTTCTCTGATCTTTATTATGTCCCTCCTTCTGGTGACTTTGGGCCTCATTTGTTCTTCTTTTTCCAATTTCAGTAATTGTGTCTTTAGACTATTCATTTGGGAATGTTCTTCCTTCTTTAAATAGGCCTGGATTGCAATATACTTTCTTCTTAGAACTGCCTTTGCTGCATCCCACAGAAGTTGGGTCTTTGTGTTGTCATTTGTCTCCATATATTCTTTGATTTCTGTTTTGATTTGGTCGTTTACCCATTGATTAATTAGGAGAATGTTGTTAAGTCTCCATGTATTTGTGAGCCTTTTTGTTTTCTTTCTAAAATGTAATTCTAGTTTTATACCTTTATGATCTGAGAAGTTGGTTGGTAGAATTTCAGTATTTTTGACTTTACTGTGGTTCTTTTTGTGGCCTAGTATGTGGTCTATTCTGGAAAATGTTCCATTGCACTTGAGAAGAATGTGTATCCTGCTGGTTTTGGGTGTAGAGTTCTGTATACATCTGTTCTAGTCCATCTGTTCTAGTGTGTTGTTCAGTGCCTCTGTGTCTTTACTTATTTTCTGTCTGGTTGATCTGTCCTTTGGAGTGAGTGGTGTGTTGAAGTCTCCTAAAATGAATGCATTGCTTTCTATTTCCTCCTTTAATTCTGTTAGTATTTGTTTCACATATGTTGGCACTCCTATGTTGGGTGCATATATATATATATTTATAATGGTTATATCTTCTTGTTGGATTGACCCCTTTATCATTATGTAATGTCCTTCTTTATCTTTTGCTACTTTCTTCGTTTTGAAGTCTATTTTGTCTGATACAAGTACTGCAACACCTGCTTTTTTCTCCTCATTGTTTGCATGAAATATCTTTTTCCATCCCTTCACCTTTAGTCTGTGTATATCTTTGGGTTTGAGGTGAGTCTGTGGTAAGCAGCATATAGATGGGTCTTGCTTTTTTATCCATTCTGTTACTCTGTGTCTTTTAATTGGTGCATTCAGTCCATTTACATTTAGAGTGATTATCGATAGATATGTACTTATTGCCATTGCTGGCTTTAGATTCGTGGTTACCAAAGGTTACTTCTTTACTATGTAGCAATCTAACTTAACTTTCTTGTTAAGCTATTGTAAACACAGTCTGATGTTTCTTTATTTCTCTCCCTTCTTATTCTTCCTCCTCCATTCTTTATATACTAGGTGTTTTATTCTTTGCCTTTAGTTAGTATTTGGATGGTCTGCTTTCTTTGCTATGATTTTATTTTCTCTGGTGACATCTTTTTAGCCTGAGGAGTGCTTCTCTCTAGAGCATTTCCTTTAAGATGTCCTGTAGAGGTGGTTTATGGGAGGCAAATTCTCTCAACTTTCGTTTGTCTGGAAATTGGTTAATCCCTCCATCATATTTAAATGATAATCGTGCTGGATACAATATTCTTGGTTCGAGGCCCTTCTGTTTCATTACATTAAATATATCATGCCATTCTCTTCTGGCCTGTAAGGTTTCTTTTGAGAAGTCTGATGATAGTCTGATGGGTTTTCCTTTGTAGGTGATCTTTTTTCTTTCTCTAGCTGCCTTTAATACTCTTTCCTTATCTTTGATCTTTGCCATTTTAATTGTTATGTGTCTTGGTGTTGTCTTCCATGGATCCCTTGTTTTAGGAGATCGGTGGGCTTCCATGGACTACGAGACTATTTCCTTCCCCGCATGGGGAAGTTTTCAGCAATTATTTCTTCAAAGACACTTTCTATCTCTTTTTCTCTCTCTTCTTCCTCTGGTACTCCTATAATGCGAATATTGTTCCATTTGGATTGGTCACACAGTTCTCTTAATATTCTTTCATTCCTAGAGATCCTTTTATCTCTCTCTGCCTCAGCTTCTCTGTATTCCTGTTCTCTGATATCTATTCCATTAACAGTCTCTTGCATCTAGTCCAGTCTGCTGCTAAGCCCGTCGATGGCTTGTCTCATTACTGCATTGTCTTTCCTCAGTTCCCTCACCTCCTCCCTCAGATCTTGCATATTTCTCTGTAGATCCATCAGCATGGTTATGACTTTTATTCTGAATTCTTTTTCAGGAAGATTGTGCATTTCCATCCCTTCAGGCTCCCTCTCAGGTGTTGTCTGGGTCTGGGTGATCTTTGTCTGTACCATATTCCTCTGTCTTTTCACGGAGATAGAAGTGGTCGCTGGGAGGTGCCACATATGTCAGCTGGGCTCTTTAAGACTTAAAAAAAAAAGAAACAAAGAAAAACAAAAACAAACAAGAAAAGAATAAGAGAAGGAAAAGAGAAAAAAAAGAAAGAAAGAAAAGAAAAGAAAGGGAGAAAAAAACAACAAAAAAAACCTCCCACCCGGAGTGGATTCTGTAAGGATGCTGTAGGTGGTGCTGTTGTCCCACTATGCCGCAGTCGCGGCTGCGCCTCTCTTTGTAGCTCTGGCTGGGGTGGGAACGAATGGGAGGCTGTTGTTCTCTGTGTAAAGTTTCAGTGTGGCTACCTTTTCCCAGTAGCCAGCCAAGGGGTCCGAAATTCCTCAGGACTCCCGGTCTGATGGGCTGAACGTGCCGGGGCGATCATGTTCCCTCACTGGGCCCCCCGCCTCTCCAGGACTGCTAAAAACAGCGCGCACTTTTCTCTTGTTCCGGGTCCCCGGCTGCACGGACCTGGGTGCGTTCCCAGCTCAAAACCTGCACCTTCTGGCTCTACAATATCCGATGCACCACGCGATGTGTGTCAGTGCTCCCGACGCAGATCACCGGGGCTGGTTATTTCGCGGGCCTGTTCTTCCACTCCCTCCTGGCTCTGAATCCTCTCCTCCCGCTGGTGCGCTAGGGTGGGGGAGTGCTTGGGTCCCGCTGGAACACGGCTCTGTATCTTACCCGCCTCGCGGGGTGCTGTGTCCTCTCAGGTGCAGATGCAGGCTGTGCGCTGTGCTGTAAATTCTGGTCTGTCTTTTAGGAGTAGTTGTATTTGCTGTATTTTCATAGATTTAGTTTTGGGAGGAGATTTCTGCTGCCCTGCTCACGCCGCCATCTTCCCGGAACTCCTGTAACATCTTTCTATGTTGACAGATGGTAACTGCACTATTTGGGGTGAGGATTTAATAATGTGTGTATCTGTTGAATCATTGTGTTGTATACTTGAAACCAATATAATATATATCAACTATACTTCAATAAAAAAATAAACACACACAAAAGAAGTTCTGGAGTAGGAATCAGGTATATGTGTTGCTTGTTACAAGTGATATATACATATTGTAAAATCCTAGTGTTCAGGGACCATAAGTCTTTTTCTAATTTTGTATAATGTTTAGTCCAGTGTCCTTAGCGTTGTTAATTTAGGAGTGACGAGCAAATGTTGGCAATTTCTATGTTCTAGTTTAGTATCAATAATCATCTCTATTTACTATTACTGTTGGCACTTAAACAGTGTCGGGCTTAGGAGTGCTGAGCTCTGTGCAGTTGAAAATCTTCATATAACTTTTGACTCCCCCAAAACTTTACTAATAGCCTACCGTTGATCAGAAGCCTTATGGATAACATAATCAATGAACATGTATTTTGTTTGTTCGATGTAGTATATATGCTGTATTCTTACAATAAAGTAAATAGAGAAAATAAAATGTTTTTTCAAATTGTCATGAATCTACAAAAAATTTTCCAGTATATTTATTGAAAGAAATCCATATAGAAGTGGACCCATGTAGTTCAAACACGTGTTGTTCAAAGGTGAGCTGTATATGAAAAATATGCTAGAAATGATACAACTCATGTGTTCTCTAAAGTTTAGCCACTTTAGTTGTAAGTTAAGCACGTATGTGTCTACTAGTGATTTTGAGTGTTGAGTGCTTAAAAAAGAGCTCCAGCTCTCTTTGCCCTTCTCCTCTTGCATTCATGTTGTCAGTGATCAACATTTTCTCTATCTGTGGATTTGTGTAACTGATGCAAAGCTTATAAGACTGCTATCCTAAAGCTCTCTGCTTAAATTTTTCTTCTAATGTTTTGAAGTTTATTTTCCTAGATGTCTTTGTCCCCCTCTGGTGATACTTGATACTTTTTCCTGTAGTTTAAAAATTTGATATGATTATTACTCCTAGATGTCATTTGTCAGAGTGAACCGTTACGGTCCCCGGGGAGGAGGAAGGAAAGCACTAAAAGTAAAGAAGAAGAAAACATCAGTGAAGCAAGAATGGGATGTAAGTAGATGGGATAATAGGTAGTGTAACATTACTCTGAAGGAATGGATGTGATGACATGGCCCTAGTCACTCAGGATGGTGCTCTGAAGGGGGTTCAGCCTGTATTGGGTGGAATGAGTTTCTGGGCATGTTGTATTCTAGGCCTTGGAGGAAAGAGCAGAATCTTTTGGGGATCTTTTTAGAATGTACATGTTGAGGCTGTAACCTCTGCCTCCTTTGAAAAGTTGGAATCTTAAGTGGGTGGGAGCATGTTTTTTAAAAAGTACTCCTTCCTCCTTTGAGAACGCACTGCTTTAAAAGGCAACTCTAGTGAAATCTAAATTTTTTTCGTCCTTTTTTTAGACTTACCCATAGCAACCAATGATACCATAATCACGTGAGTGGCATTTTTGGTTGAAAAAAGTGGGTGATCCTTGCTCTCTTACTCCTCACTTGTTTGTTGTTCATCTCCAGAGGCCGGTCAGTTTCAGTACAAAGGTTCTCTTAAGATAGAAAGCAAGTCTTAGACACCTGGGGCATATGATCCCTGGCTCCCTCCCTGATTACTGCTTGGAATTACCAAGGAGATCTTTATTATTTGTAGCCTGGTACTTCAGTTTAGACCATGAGACTTTAGGTGCCTTTAGGTGTTGTAGAGAGCTTGTCATGACTAGTTTGAATCTCAGGGATTCTTTCAGACTTGGAAACTTCTGGGTTTTGGCCCAGTCACCTTAGCCTCTTGGCCATACTGACAGCCCAAACTGACAGCGTTTGGAAGTGGGACAGTGGGGATTTCTTTGTGTTGATATTATTTTGTTGCCATCTGCTAGAAAATATTTTAAGGGTGTGGTTCTAATATTATAAGGTTCTGACTAAAAGGAGAAAAAATGCTCCTAACATAAGTTGTCCCCTTCAGAGTGATTACTTAGGGATGTTCAGTATTTATTGATATGCTGCTATTGCTCAAAACATATTTGAAAAATCCATCATTTGAAATTACAATCAGAATCTTCCTCACTTACTTTTTATTATCTCTGGTGCTGGAAAAACCTTTGTTTTTTGTAAACTGAACTTGAAAGTAGTTATAAGTCATTTGGAGTGAATGGTTAATAAAGGGGGAGAGATCAGACTGAATAATACTGTTTTGATAAAAACAGTGAGATGTTTTCTGAAATGGTTTGTGGATTAGATTTATAGGCAATTTCAAAAGAAAATAGTTTTAAGCAATAACAGTATTAATGAAAATATATTTTCTTCCATGAAAACTAAATCCGAGCACATCACTTATTTATAATGCTTAAACTTTATTATGATTATTAAAAAGAATTCTCATCTTATAGTTGTATCTTATACTTTTGTAAATCATTCTGAAAAGAATGGCAGTTTTAATTTTGAAAAGCCTTGAACTAAATATAAACTGTGGCCAAAAAGTTAAGGCTTTTGCATATATTAGAAGCTATTTCATCAGACTCAGTTCTCTGTATTTCTCTTAGAGGTAAAACTCTAACTTGTTTTATTTCCTGTCTTACCAAATCTCTAAAACAAAAGGGCTGAAGTTATTTTGGAGAGGGCCAAATTGCAGGGCAGCTAGTGAGAGCCGTGTAGACTATATACAGCACAATTCCGAGGGATACTATATTTACATGGACTGGGATTCTAGTGGTGTGCCTCCTGGAGTTGTGCAGCATGGTAGCCCTGCCATTTTGGTTTAGTGCCTTTTCACTTGAGTGACTGTTTTCACATTTTATGAAATTATGCAGTGGCCTCAAACTTCATCTCTTATTATGATAGGTTCTGTACTTAAGGTGTTTTCATGGACACACACTGAACCTGTCTCTATTTCTCACAGTTTATCTTTTAGGAATCTTTAGAGGTGTCTCATTCCATGGAATACAGTTTGAAAAATACAACTTAAGCTTAACTTACTCACTTTGAATACTACTCTGTTTTGTTTGTTGTTTAAATGTAATGTATGCCCGATTGATGAATTTGGTGCTTATTTTCTGTAAGACACCTAAAAATAGTGTTATTTTCTACAAGATGTCTAAAAGTATTTGTTATTGATATTTAAATTGAGAATAATAAAGTCTTTTTGGTCCCAGGATTTTGAATCTGCTTTTACCCATTAAAATCCATTACATATTCATGCCTAAATATACACATGGGCAGAGCATAACTTTCTGAAAAATATGAAAGATAATGGTAATAAGTTTGAGTCATAAAACTAATATTTTAAATAAATACATTTATTTTATATAAAAATAATGAATTTTATTTCAATTTAAAATAAAAATTTTAGCTTGCTAAAATGAGATGATCAAACCCCTTAACTCTTTAAGGCAAGGTTTCTTCTTAGGTAAAAGGTTTCTTTTAATTAAGTATGGTTAATTCAAAGCAGTCTTTTAACTGAGACCCATCTGGCACATAGGGAAAAAAGGCATAGAAGGCTAAATCTAATGAAAAAAGGCATTCGAAAGTAAAGGAAATTCAATTCATCAAAAATAAACTAAAACTGATTTCATAAATCATTTTTTAAACCTGTCTAAAGAGAATTTTTCCTGCAAGAAAATTACCCAAAGTGACGAAACATTAAAATCCTATTTAAAAAAAATCTACTATATACTAATATTTTGTAAGAAACCTCTTTTTTTTTTTTAAGAAATTTCATCTTTTTTGCAGAGTACTGTTAGTGATCTAACAGTTCATCGGGCAACTCCTGAAGATTTGGTAAGTTTAATATCAAAAGCTAAGATTTTTTCAGTGTTTTATATGATGTTTGATTTTTAACCTTCAGAATAGAAACCAGGGGCTCTTCCTGAAAGTTGTTCTGTTATATTTAATGTTGCTTATATCTATGTAAAATCAAAAAGCATATCTCTACACTTCCTGATTTTACCTAGGAATGTCAATTAGCATGAGTTAGAATTTCATTAGATAGGTTTGGTTATAGTTCACATCTTTCTAGCCCAGTACTGTCGTGTACACTCTACTGTCTTTTACTATCTATAGATATCTCCAGCATTATATACTCTTACTTCCCTATGCAAACATACTCTCTAGTCAGTGTAGTAATTTATTCCTTGAACATGCCATGTATATGTCCACATTTGAGTGCCAATTCATGCTATTTTCCTTACTTGGAACAATTTGTCTACCTTCTTCTCTACCTGCACAAATTTACATTGTTTCCTTATCCTAGTTCAAATCTTAATTTTTCTTTTTAAAGTTTCTACTGTAGATTTAAAAAAGTTATTGAAATGTAATGAACATACAATAAAATCTACCCTTTTAAAATGTACAATTCATTGGTTTTTAGTCTATTCATAGAGTTATGTAACCATCATCACTTTTTTCCTAACCTCCCAAAAGAAATCTTGAACCCATTAAGTCACTTGCTGTTCAGCTTCCTCCTGCCCCCAACCCCTGCCAACTAATCTCCTTTATGTCTATGGATTTGCCTATTCAGGACATTTCATATAAATGCAATATAATATGTGTTCTTTTGTGTCTAGTGTCTTTCTCTTAGAGTAATGTATTCAAGGCTCATCCATGTTGTAGCATGTATCAGTACTTCATCCTTTATTGCTGAATACAATTCCATTTTATAGATATACCATATTTTATTTATCCATTTGTCAGTCAGTCATTTGGGTTGTTTTCATGTTTTGACTGTTAGGAATACTGCTGCTACAAACATCCATGTACAAGTTTGTGTGTGAACATATGTTCTCAGTTTTCTTGGGTATATACCTGGGAATAGAATTGCTGAGGCATGTGATATCTCTATATTTAACTGTCTGAGCAGTTGCCAAACTGTTTTCCAAAGTAGTTGCACTATTTACATTCTCACCAACATGCATGAGGATCCCAATTTTTCCATATTTTTTGTCAACACATATCATCTTCTTGGTTTTAGTTTTCTTCATGGTTATAAAGTGGAATCTCATTGAGGTTTTGTTTATATTGTCCAAATGACTAATGGTGTTGAATATCCTTTCATGTGTTTATTGGTCATTTGTGTTTTCTTCTTTGGATATTCAAATCTCTTAGCCATTTAAAAAGTGGATTAGTTGTGTTTTTATTGCTGAGCTTTAAGAGTTATTCTGGGTGGAAGTGCTTATCAGATACATAATTTGCAAATATTTTCCCCTATTGGTTGTCTTTTTACTTTCTTGATGGTATCGTTTAAAGTACAAAAGTTCTTAATTTGATGAAGTTCAATTAACCTATTTTTTTCTTTTGTCACTTTACTTTTAGTGTCACATCTAAGAGATCATTGTTTAACCCATGGTTCACCAAGATTTATTCCTGTTTTCTTCTAAAAATTTTATAGTTTTGGCTCTTATGTTTAGGTCTTTGATCTGTTTTGAGTTAATTTTTGTTTATTGTGGGAGGTAGGGGTCCAACTCCATGTTTTTCAAATGGACATACAGTTATTCATGCACCATTTGTTAAAAAGACTGTTCTTTTGGATTTAACGGAATTATCTTGGCACCCTTGTTGAAAATCAATTGTTCATAAATATAAAGTTTATTTTGGATACTTAGTTCTATTCCACTGATCTATCTGTCTATCCTTATGCCAGTACTGCACTGTCTTGATTACTATATCTTTGTACTGAGTTTGAAGTCCTACTTTTTGAAGCTGCCCAACAGTTGGTATCTCTTTTGAACTGTTGTACTTAACTACTTACATAAGGCATTGAGATAATGCATATCATTTATCTTTATATATATATATATATGTCCAATCTCCCTGGATCAATTGTTAATGCTTTTAAGGGATAAGGACCATCTTTTATGTCTTTGTGGACCTTGTAATCTTAGTCCTAATAGTTGCTCAGTAAATATTTGTTGAGGACAATAATGATAACCTACTAACTTAAAATTTTTATGATGAAAAATTCAAACAGGTGAAAGTGGAGACAAGTATATAGACATCTCATGTACTGTTTACCCAGACATAATTGTTTTTAAAACCTTCCCATCATTGCTTCATTTTTCATATCCTTCCTTTGCTGAAATATTTTAAAGCAAGTCCCAGAAAACGTGTCATTTTGTGCTGACATATTTAGTTTGCATTTAAAAAAATATAGACAATTTCTTATATAACCACAGTGGCATTATCACACCTAACCAAAGTAACTAATTCTTTGGCATTATCCAATTCCCAATCCATACACAGATTTCCCCATTGTCTCAGAAATGTCATCTTCATTTCATTTTTGTATATAGTATTTGGTTGTCTTTAGTATTTAGTCTTTTAATGGACTGATTTCTTCTTTACGTGGTGAAGACTGAGCAGTACATTTTGTCAGATGACATACAGGCTTTGTTCATGTTCATAGCTCTGAGTACTAGAGTGCTTATAAAGCCAGTATCTGCTTTTATTCTCTAGCCACCTCAGCAAACTCCTTCCTGCCCTCTTAACTTGTAAGCTCTGGGTCACATCCCTGCTCTACTTCAGGAATTCCACTCCCTTGGAGTTCTGCATCTCTAGTGATTCACTTCCACATGCAGCCATTACAGGGCTATAAAAACACTGAATTGTTAGTTCTTGGTTGTGATGTGAGTATCATGAAGTGGGTGTGTCTTTGCCAAAGGTGACTCAGGGGTTTTGTGCCTTTTACACTGTGCTCAGACAGTGTGTGTATATGCATGTGTGTATGTAATTGTACATGTACACACTTATATCACTGAAAGATTTAATGAACAATTCTTAACATTATTATGTGTGATATGGTCTTAATATTTTCTCGTCTATATTCTATCTTATTTAAAAATGTTGGTTTTGACCCAGTAATTGGTTTACCACTCATTAAATAAATCGCAACCTGCAGTTTGAAAAATGCTAGTTTATTGGATAGCCTTGTGCAAAGGAAGTAGAAGTTAATATTCTTTTCATTTGGTCTTTAGCTAGGTCTACTAGTTCTAGGTACTTCTTTTTTAAAATAATTTTTTAAAGGTTTAGGAGACTGAAAATTTTGGTTGCGAATAAAAATAAATATGCATATGTTGGACCAGGGGAAAAAAAAAAAGAACTAGATTAGGTGCTTCCACCATCTGAGTAGGCAACTTCTTTGTTCCTGAAACATTCTTTTATATGTATTTTCTATATATAGATACACCGTCATGAAATACATAAATCGAAGAATAGAGCATTAGTACACTGGGAACTCCAAGAAAAAGCTTTGAAAAGAAAATGGAAGCAGAAACCCGAAATTGCTAATCTTGAGAAAAGAAGATTGTCTATCATAAAGGAGGTAATATTAAATTGCATAATCTTTTGAGTTAGAAAGAGAAGAAAGAGATTGGAGTCTCACATTGGAGACTCTAGCAATAACTGTTTCCTTATACAATGGTTTACATGTGGACTTTGAAAAAAGCATTGTGATGATTAGAATGTAGTTTGGTGTTTTGAATTATTGCTCTACAATTTATTAGCTCTTTGACCTTAAACAAATTATTAATTTCTCTGTCTAAATTCTTATGTTTGAAATGGGAATAACATAGTTATTCATTAGGGTTCTTAGAGAAATACAATTTATTAGCTCTGTGATCTTAAATTATTAGCTTCATAGCCTGAATTTTCTCATCTTTAAAATGGGAATAACAGAGTTATTCATTAGGCTTCTTGGTGAAATACGAAAGTCTTGAATTATGTCTCTCAAATAAATGTTTACATGAATATATACCAAGAGCAGTGGAATGAGAGAAAATGGTTCTTTACAGATAAGTATTTTTTAGTGATCTTGGACAAGTCATATACATTTAAATGTTATGTGCTGATTCTCTGTGAAAGGCCTAACAACACATGTCTGACCAGGAAAAAAGGCAGTCCCTTTGAGGAAACCGGGGGCTTTTGTTTCCCCCCCTCTAGGGGCTCCTGCTCAAGTTCTGAATCTCTCTCTCTTTTTTTAAGGGCTTTACTATTTATTTGATTAATGGTGATGTGTCCTGAATTTCTTATATGTAATAGATGTAGTAGAAGTAGGGGTTGAAGGAAGAGTGGTGAGAGGCTGGGTGGGGTTTCCTTGCCCTCCCTCTGTAGTGACATTTCCTCAGGCTTAAGCACAGTCCTCGGCTCTGACTGCACAGAAGAATCTAAGGGTTGAGAACTTTTCATTTAAAAAATTCACTATATTTGGATTCCTATATATCTATATTCAGATATTCTGATTTAGTTGACTTGGGTTGTGGCCACACTTAGGTATTTTTTAGACAGTTCCTATGTGCTGTTAATGTGTGGCCAGGCTTGAGAGCCTCTGCTTTTAGTGGGATCAGATATTTCTATTTAACAATATATTTTGGAGGTATTCCATGTCAGTATTTAGAAATCTATCTTTTCTTTTTAATGGTCAGGTGGTGTACAGGTATATCACAATTTATTTATCCAGTGTTTTATTTGTGGACATTTAGGATGTGTATTATCATTTAAGCTTCTGCAAAATAAAGACCCCAAAATATAGTGGTTTAAACAAAATAGAAATCTGTTTTTCTCTTATGAAACAGTTCAGAGGTAAATGATAGTTGGTAGCGGGCCCTGTGGTCCTTCATTACAAGGTTTCCATCTGTGAGTAGAAAATGGCTGTTGCAGCTTCTTTCTGCTATATTCCAGCCAGCATGAAGTGGGAAAGAGAATTCATGCTGCTCCTTTTACATACCACCCAGAAGTTCTGGCTTATATCTCACTGTCCAGAAATCACTTGACTATTCTCACTTGCAAGGAAGGTTGGGAAATCTAGCTATGTACTTGGCTAAAACTTGGGAGTTCTCCTGTTCAAGGGAAAATGGAAATAAAGGATATTGGTGGGTTAGTAGCAGTGTCTGCTACCCTCAGATTGTTACCTGCTTTGACACTATAAATAATGTATTGAATATCCTTGAATATGTTTTTTTATAAGTTTATTTTGATATCATTAATCTACAATTAAATAAGTAATATTATGGTGATTATACTACCCCCTTCATCAGGTTCCCCCCCCCAACCCCATTACAGTCACTGTCCATCAGCATACTGAGATGCCGTAGAGTCACTACTTGTCCTCTCTGGGTTGTACAGCCCTCCCCGTGCCCCGCCAACATTACATCTGCTAATTGTAATGTCCCTTCTTCCCCCTTGCCCCTCCCTTCCCACCCATCCTCCCCAGTCCCTTTCTCTTTGGTAACTATTAGTCCGTTCTTGGGTTCTGTGAGTCTCCTGCTGTTTTGTTCCTTCAGTTTTTTTTTTTTTTTTTTATACTCCACATATGAGTGAAATCATTTGATACTTGTCTTTTTCGGCTTGGCTTATTTCACTGAGCATAATACCCTCTAGCTCCATCCATGTTGTTGCAAATGGTAGGATTTGTTTTCTTCTTATAGCTGAATAATATTCCATTGTGTATATGTACCACATCTTCTTTATCCATTCATCTACTGATGGACACTTAGGTTCCTTCCATTTCTTGGCTATTGTAAATAGTGCTGCGATAAACATAGGGGTGCATCTGTCCTTTTCAAACTGGGCTGCTGCATTCTTAGGGTAAATTCCTAGGAGTGGAATTCCTGGGTCAAATGGTATTTTTATTTTGAGTTTTTTGAGGAACCTCCATACTGCTTTCCACAATGGTTGAACTAATTTGCAGTCCCACCAGCAGTGTAGGAGGGTTCCCTTTTCTCCACATCCTCGCCAACATTTGTTGTTGTTTGTGTTTTGGAATTTGGCCATCCTCACTGGTGTGAGGTGATATCTCATTGTGGTTTTAATCTGCATTTCTCTGATGATTAGTTATGTGGAGCATCTTTTCATGTGCCTGTTGGCCATCTGAATTTCTTCTTTAGAGAAGTGTCTATTCATGTCCTCTGCCCATTTCTTAATTGGATTATTTGCTTTTTGTTTGTTAAGGTGCATGAGTTCTTTATATATTTTGGATGTCAACCCCTTATCAGATACGTCATTTATGAATATATTCTCCCATACTGTAGGATGTCTTTTTGTTCTACTGATGGTGTCCTTTGCTGTACAGAAGCTTTTCAGCTTGATATAGTCCCACTTGTTCATTTTTGCTTTTGTTTCCCTTGCCCGGGGAGATATGTTCATGAAGAAGTCGCTCATGTTTATGTCCAAGAGCTTTTTGCCTATATTTTTTTCTAAGAGTTTTATAGTTTCATGACTTACATTCAGGTCTTTGATCCACCTTGAGTTTACCTTTGTGTATGGGGTTAGACAGTAGCTTGAATATGTTTTTAAGTACAGTATATTTGTAGGATAAATTCTTGAAAGAGGAATTGCTGAGTCAAAGGATATAGACATCTGTTGTTTCAGTGTTGCTAAATTTGTATGTCTCTGTTAAAGAATGTAATGGGACCAAAGGAAGAGGCCTCTCTGAGCATGTGCACCTAGGCTTTGTCATTATTTATTAGAGCTACCAACACCCATCCCCGAGAAGCTGGGCTCCTAGGTTAACAAAAATTTAGAGCAAATCTCTTTGGCCAGCATAATCTTAGATTGCATTTGCTGCATAATATACTCATGTCATGGGAATCAAGCAAATAAGAGTTCAGATCCAAATCAGAGAGGGAGGCTTTGATAAAATTTTATAAATTCAGAAAGTATAATAATTTCTCAAGTCTTTGTAATTTCCTAATTCCATCTGTTTTTTTTATTACCAGAGAACAGAGTGCTGGGGTGAGAAGTTTCCAATAATGTTTTTGAAGGGACTTTGACCGATCCTTTGAAAATCCAAGTGATGTATAACCCACCATTCATAAGTTTGGCTCTGTTCTCTGCAGACCCATCAGGGGAAGTAATGTATACACAAGGGCTTGCCAAAATTGGTTTACCTATCAAGAGGATGAGTTTTATCAGAGAAAAGTTATATAGAAATGTAGAAAATCTAAAAGAGAGCCAATACACTGTGTTCTGGCCACTCAAATCATCTGCCCTAAGGAGACTGGGCAAACAGGAGCAGAGGACAACAGGGCAGTGGCTTTACTGGAGGCCTTATTATAGTTAATACCAGATATTGATATGATAGAGTTATTCCTCGCCAATTTTCTCTGTCATACCAAGGTCAATGTTTTTTAAAAAAATACTAAGCTCTTAGAACTGCCATTAGGAAATATTTTATGTGTAATTTTTTCTTGTACAGGTAATGATCAAAGTGCTCCATTTATTCCTTCCTAAGCTCTAATTGCATATACTTGCAAAATGGCTAACCAAGGATAGAAATTTGTTCATGGGATAATATAATTTAAGTTGTAACAGTATTCTCAAATATCTCTAGAGTGGTATACAGGTTTTCAGTGTGTTATCCTCATAACAACCCCATGGGGTTGGAGAGGTGGTCAGATCTTCATTTACACATCAGGAAGCTAAGTTAAAGAGGTTGGATTTTGCTTAGTATCTCTTGACTGCGCCTAAGATTCCAGTCTTCTGGCTCCAAATGTGCTTTTTGCTTTATGTCATTACAAATTTTACTCCTTGTGAAAGGAATGAATTCAGGACTTAATTCTCACCAACAGAGCCAGCCAACCTGCTTGGCTGTAGTGGGGGAAGAAGGAGAAAAAGTCAGAACGCGATTCTTGTTATTTTTCTCAGTGTCCTAAAACAGTAATTGAGGTCATAGTATGTACTTGTTTTCCATGGTCTAGAGAAATCCTGGTAAGAACATTTGTTACCAGGTGTTTCATTGTTTTTGAGTCAGTGGTTGAGATTCCTTTCAACTTTAGAATGCCATCTGGTGGTGGTGGGTAGAGGTGACTTGCTTTTACTCTGGTATGTTCCTTTTTGCTTGTCATTATGAAAGTTCCTAAGTTGAAAGTGCATTGAAAGTGCATAATCAGAGGCACTACTATAATGTTTTTTGAGTTCTTACCTCTCCAGGATTAAAAACCTCTGACTTGTTTGTAAATATAGAAGCATCACTTTTTTGTTTAATGCCCCCAAACTCATGTCTTAAATCATGTTTTTTAAGTTGTGGACCATGACCCATTAGTTGATTATGAAATCATTTCAGTGGTTGAAACACCTCTGAGTTTATGGCTCAGAGCTTCATATCTTTAATCAGTGTTTTTCAAACTGTGTTACAGAACTTACTAATTGATTGTTAAGTCAAGTTAAGTGGGTTGCAACCATTATTTTAAAAAACAGAAAAGAAACTAAAAAGAAAATAGAGTGGTTCTCAAAGATTAAGTAAAATTTTAATTTTGTTATATAATTACATTTGCATTTACATTTTTCATTTTTGTGTATACTGTGTTTACATGTTGATGATGTATTTCTTTGGATTCTAGCCAAGCATGACATCCACTAATTATTGTAATATCCCCATCTACTGGTAGTTAAGGATATTGCCACTGAAAGATTTTAGGAAGGTAGTTGGCCTATGGTTATTTTTGTTCTGTGCCTTTGTATGAACTTTTCCATTGTGATTTGATAAGTATATATATTTCTTGAATAATAATTTTTATCATTAACACATGTCTAGATTCTTTCTGATCAATACCAGACACAGGATGTATTGGAAAAATCTGATCACTTGATGGCTGCAGCAAAAGATTTGTTTGTTGATTTTCCTCGTAGGCGCACAGGTAAAGTATTCAATTCAGACAAAAGCTTCTTTTTCTTACTAACCGTAGCCCACAACTGGCTATTTGAAAGGATTTGAAATCTTTTGTCGGGCATCATATTATTTATATTACAAATATTCTGGAGTGGATAGCATATATTACTTGTTAGGCATAGATTCATTATAATTTATTTGCTTTTCATTAAGAATATTTACTACAAATCACTGCGCTAAGGAAAGGTAAATTTTTATATGGTACAATGTACAAGATTTTATAATTTCAAATATGACTTTTCAGCTTATTAAATTGTCATATAAATTATTTGTTTATATATAATTTGAGTAAAGCTTAATTTGAAACCTAAAACAACTTCAATTTCTTTCTGAAAGGAACTTTGCCTCTTGTCAGATACATAGCATTATTCACTTTAATGTGTATATAACCCATTGTTTATCTTAATCCCTAAAAAGAGATCATTAGCTTTTAGTTTAAGGTTTGAATCCTGGCTCAGCCACTTATTAGTGTGGACCAGTTGCTTCGTGTCTTGTTTCAGTTTATTGATCTGTAAAATAATAATAGTTAATGACCTCATAGGATTTTGTGAGGCTAAAATGATTTAATACATATAAAAGACTTTAGAGCAGTGCTTGGCATATAGTAAGCACTATTTAAGTGTGAGCTGCTCTTACTGTTATTTAAGATTTTCATATGATACAAACCTATGGCAGTGCATAGTGCTTGTGAAGTCAATTTAATTAAAACAAAATCATCATGACTTATTTTCCTTCTGCAGGGTTTCCAAATGTAACAATGGCTCCTGATTCCTCTCAGGGTCCCACTATGGTAAATCAAGACCCTGTCACCCAGGCCATCCTTAGTGAATCTGTGTTAGAGCCCCAGGTAATATGCTCTGTTCACAGCCATAATGCTCATACTGAAATTCAGTTTAAGTTGTTGTAGGCATTGTGGTAAATATTTCAGTAGCTTAAATATCAACAAATACCAAGTTGTGGTTGCTAGAATTATTCTTACTCGAGCATATTGTGCTTTCTGTAATATTTGTACTAAACAAGATAGGAGTGGATAATAATAGTTAACATTTATTGAGTGCTTACCTAGGAAGAAGTACTATTATCTCCATTTAGCAGAGGAAGAAATTGAGGTTCAGAAAAATAAAGTGATTTGTCCAAGATCACTAGCTAGTTAGCATCAGAGATGGTGTTCAAATCTAGGCTGTCTGGCCCCATGAGACTGTGCCGTCAGCTGCCAGTAAGGAAATAGCAGGGAGTCTTTCCATTTTCACTTTGGAGTCAAGTGTATCTATGTTCATATTCTGCTACTCCTGCTGTTTGATCTTGAATTGATTTCTTAAAGTATCTGAGTTGGCTCAGAGTGTTTTTGTTCTTTGTTAAATGGGAATAGAGTGTAGATGCTCTGGTGGTTCTGAGGATCAGCTGTGATAAGTTATGTAATGTGCCTAGCATAACAAC
This sequence comes from Smutsia gigantea, assembly GCA_032199065.1. NCBI lineage: Eukaryota > Metazoa > Chordata > Mammalia > Pholidota > Manidae > Smutsia > Smutsia gigantea. The sequence goes on along the minus strand of JAVSCE010000597.1, from coordinate 48,679 downwards.
ACCAGATACAAGTTTTTCACTGAACATTAGTCCCTTCCAATGTATTAGTGTGTTTAAAAAGTAGCCACCCAGGAAACTTGGAATTTATTGACTAGTTCCATGGTAAAATTACATTATAGTAGGAAAATATTAATTAGCTGTATCTTAACCTAATTGGGACTCTTAATTAGTCAAAATGTTAAAAATTTTGAGATAGGAAACATATCCTTAAAAAGGCATGAAGAATGTAATACAAAAATAAGACAACTTCTTATGAATAAGTAGGATTCAGTACCTGTTTAATGCCATTTCCTAAGTTATTTATATCTTCCATGAAAGAAAGGAGATTCATCAATTATAGGGATGATCCTAGGGGGTTGCAAGACCCAGACTCATAAAAGACATATCAGGTATACTGTCTTCTACTTACAAAGGCAGTTAAGTAGAATGTACATGTAATTTAAACAGCCAAGACCCATTAGACATATCCTAGCCAAAAACTGTTTGTTTTGGCACTTAATAAGTTGGCTTTTAGGTAATTGTGGCTTCTATCATGGCGGAGGGTGGGGAAATGGCAGGAGCTGAGGTTAGAGAAACAGGGAGGAGCTAGGTAATGAAGGGCTAAGGAGCAGAAGTAAGAGTAGAGCCACTAAAGCATTTTAAGAAGAGTGGAGTCATGATGAAATTGACTGTAGTGTGGAAGATGATTGGGGAGGGACAAGAGTGGTGGAGAGGATCTGGGTAGAAGACTTAGGTTGGAATCTTAGTGAGAAGTGGTGAGGGAGGGCCTGACTCAAAGCAGTGGCAATAAGAAAGGAGGTAGAGGGGAAGAGGGATAGGTTTGAGATATTAAAAAGGGATAGAATTGACAGGATTGGGTTGCTGATTGGATGTGACAGATGAGAAAGAAGGGTAACTCTCAGTTTGTTGGCTTGAGTATCAGAGTAAATGGTGATGTTCATGATCTTAGGTAATATGGCAGGAGCAAGGTTTCTGGAATGATGGGAGAGGCTTACGAAGGTGATCAGTTTTGGACATACTGAGTAATAGGATAGTTGACTAGTGATATCTTTTAGACAGTTGTATATAAATGTCTAGGGCTTGAGAGAGATCTGGATGAAGATAGAGATTTGGAAATTAGCAGCATTTGACTTGTAACTGCAGCTTCAGAATTAGATAGAATCATTTGGAAAGTGAGTCAGGTGAGAGGAGAAAACATCCAAAAGGAAGACCATGAATTGCATCAGATATAAGGGAAGCATAGAAAAAGAAGAACCAATAAAGAAGATTGAGAAGGAGCAGCCAGAAGAATAGAAGAAAAACCAAGGAAACATGGTATGAAAAATAAAAGAAGACTGTGTCAAGATGATTTCGAAGAAAAGAGATGAGTGGTCACTAATGTCAAATGAGTTAAAGAAGTAAGGGAAGGCAAAGAATGAGAGCTATTCATTTGATTTAGGAAGAAGTGTGTCGATGTTGACCTTGTAGAAAGCAGTTTGAGTGGAATGGTAGGGCAGAAGCAAAGTTACAGGGAATAAATTGTAAATGAGAAGTCGGGGACAACTCTTTCAAGAAGTTTGGTGGTAAAAGAGAGAAGATAGTAGCTTGAGGAGGGTTTAGGGTCAGGATAAAATGACAGAGACTTGCTCACATTTAAATGTGGATGAGCTGAAGCCAGTCCAGAGAGAGACTGTAGATACAGGAGAGAGAAGACGAAATTGATGGAGTGGAAAGAGGTGAGAGGGTTTAGGTTCTAGGACACTGTAGAGGGATTAGCTTTAGAAGGAGGGACCTCTTTTCTGTGTTACTACAGAAAGAAAGAATGAGTGTATATATAACCAACTTGTGTTGCTGTTTTTATTGTTGTGTTGAGAAAGGCTCTTAATGAAGTAGATGATGATGAAGAAGGAGGAACTGTTAACAGCCAGTCAGAAGAAAGCAAGCATGAGTTGGATAGCTCTCTAAAGTCTCAGTCAAACACGAATGCAGACAGGTATGGATATAGGACATAAATATCTACAGTGCTTCCCTTTTTTCTAGGGCCATTTCTTTTTTTTTCTTTATTGAGATAGAATTGGCATATAATATTGTGTTAGTTTCAGGTGTACAACGTGTTGATTTGATACATATACTGCTAAATGATTACTACCATAGCATTAGCTAATATGTTCATCACATGTAATTACCCTTTCTTTTTTGGGGTGAAAACATTTAAGATCTACTCACCTGTCAAATTTCAAGTATATAATACCATATAACTAGCTATAATCACCATGCTGTACATGAAGTACAGTGTGAAGTTACTTATCTTATAACTGGAAGTTTGTACCTTTTTACCATCTCCCCATTTCTATCCACCCTACCACCCCACTGCTGTCATCCGACCTCTGGTAAGCACCACTCTACTCTGTGTTTTTGGCTTTTTAAAGTTCCACATATAAATACAGTATTTGCCATTCTTTGTCTGACTTATTTTACTTAGCATAATGTCCTCAGTGTTCCATTCTGTGTTGTCACATATGGCAGAATTCCTTTCTTTTTCATGGCTAAATAATATTTCATAGTCTGTGTATATATACACGCCACATCTTGTTTATCCAATCATCTGTGAACAGACACTTGGGTTGTTTCATATCTTGGCTATTGTGAATAATGCTGTAATGAACCATGGGAGTGCAGTTCTCTCTTCAAGGTCCTGTTTTTATTACCTTTGGATATATACCCAGAAGTGGGATTGCTGGATCATATAGTAGTTATATTTCTAATTTTTTGAGGAATTTCCATACTGTTTTCCATAGTGGTGGCTCCAATTTATATTTCCACCAATGGTGTACACTCTTCTTCACATTCTCACCAACACTTGTTATCTCTTGACTTTTTGATGATAGTCATTCTAACAGGTGAGCTATTTAACATATATCTCATTGTGGTTTTGAATAGCATTTCCCTAATGATAGTGATGTCAAGCACTTTTCATATACCTTTTGGCTATATATATATATATCTTCTTCGGAAAAATGTTTGTTCAATTCCTCTGCCCATTTTTTTTTTATCAGATTTTTTTTTTTGCTATTGAGTTGTATGAATTCTTTATATTTTTAGGTATTAACTCCTTCATGATTTGCAAATATTTTCTCCCATTCACAGGTTGCCTTTTCATTCTGTTGACCATTTCTTTTGCTGTGCAGAAGCTTCTTATTTTGATGTAGTCCTAGTTCATTTATTTTTGCTTTTCTTGCTTACGCTTTTGGGGTCAGATCCAAAAATTTGTTACCAAGACCAGTATAAAGGAGCTTTTCCCCTATGTTTTCATCTACTAGATTTAACATTTCAGGTCTTATTAATATCTTTAGTTCATTTTGAGTTAATTTTTGTGAATGGTATCAGGTAGGGGTTCAATTTCATTCTAATGTGTGTGTTTTTCCAACATCTTATATATATATGCATTAGGTTGTTTCCACCATTTTCTAATTATAAAAATTTTAATTATAGTGAATAACCTGTATCTATGTATTTTTGTATTTTTGGAGGTCCATATGTAGAGTAAGTTGCTACAAGTGGGATTTTTTGGTTAAAAGGTAAATGCTATGTAATTTTGTTCAGAAATTGCTGAATTCTGTTTCATGAGGGTTGTAGTATTTTGCACTCCTATTGGCAATATACAAGAGTGCCTACACCAGAGTGTGTTTTCAGACTCTTTGATTTTTGCTGATTTCATAGGTGAGAATTATATCTCAGTATAGTTTATTTTGCATTTCTCTTATGAGTAAAATTGAAAATCTTTTCATATATTTAAGGGACATTACAATGAATTGTCTGTTCATGTCTTTTTCCCATTTTTCTTTTAGGGTTTTCATCCTTTTTTCTTAATTTGTAAGCATTTTTTACATATTAAGGGTATTTGTCTTTTACTGTGTAATATGTTATATTTTCTCCAACTTTGTTGTCTTTTTTAATTTGCTATGGCATTTTTTTTTTACTCATCCAAAGATTTAAAAAATGTATGTAGAGTTGGAATTTATCATTCATTGTTTTGCACATGGATCTTGAATCATACTCTGAAATTCTTTCCTAAATTGTTTTTGGAGGAATTTGCTCATGTTTTCTTCTAATACTTGGTGTGGCTTTATTTTTTACATTTAGTTCTCTGATCCATTTAAAGTTTATTTTTGGTATATAGTGTGAAGTATGGATATAATGTTTATCTTTTTCTAAATGGCTATCCAGTTGCCCCACCACCATTTTTTAAAAAGATTGTTCTTGCCTCACAGATTTGAGATGCTACCTGTGTACATAAATTGCCATGTATACTTGTATCTATTTATGGACTTTTTATTCTAGTCCATTGGCCTTTTTTCTCTAATGGTGTTCCAATACTACACTGTTTTAATTAGAGAAACTTTATAGTTTAATGGATTTCCCTCCTACTCTTTTTAATTCAGAGTTTTCTTAATGATTCTTACTTGTTTATTTTTCCATATAAACTTTACTGTCAATTTATCTAACTTCATAAAAAGAAGCTTATTGTATTTTTGTTATATAAATAAAATAACTAGGGAGAACTGACATCTTTGTTGAGCTTTACTATCTAAGAACATAGTATGTTTTTGCATATGTTAGATTCTACTTTTTTGTTTTTGCAGGGTATGTTAATGTTTTTCCTATACAGGTTTTGCTCACTTCTTGTTGTTTATTCCTAGATATTTTATATTTTAATTTTAATTACTCTTTTAAATGGGATTTTCTCTTCCATTACACCTTCTAACTAGTTTGTGTTTATGAAGGTTTTTGATTTGAGTGTGTTATTTTGATATCCTGCTACTTGAATTAGTTTTAGAATTGATTTTCTAGGATTTTTCAGGTAATCTGTCATGTCATCTGAAAATAGACATAATTTTACTTGTTGTCTAAGTCTCATACCTCTAATTGGTTTCTTTTATATGTTGCAGTAGCTATAGGACTGTGTTAAGTAATAGTGGAAATAGGACTGTGTTAAATAACAGTGGAAATAGTGGGCATCTTTGTGTTCCTGTTCTGTGAAAACGACTCTATTATTTCCTCTTAAGTAAGGTGCTGGCTTCAGTAATGAGGTTTTACTTTTTTTTTTTTTGACAATGCTAAGAAAATTAACATTTCCTACTTTCTTGAGTGTTTTTGTCAATATCAGTGTTGAATTTTGCTGAAGACTTTTTCCAACATCTATAAAGATAGTTGTATGAGTTTCCTCCTTAGACCTATTATATGGAGTATTATATTACAGATTTCCTAATATTAAACTATCCTTGCATTCCTGAAATAAATTCTACCTGGCCATGGTGTGTTATTTTCATTATTGTGGTATTGGACATTGTTTGTTAATATTTTATTTAGTATTCTTGCATCAATATTCATAAGTGATATTCATAGCCTATAATTTTAAAAATATGCAGTATCAGGTTGAGGTAACAATATTATGCTTGATTTCTTAAGATCATCTGTCTGTTTAAGTCCTGGAACAATTTATGTTGTATTGGGAGTATCTGTTCTTTGAACTTTTGGTAGAATCACAAACTAGGGAACTATTTGAGCCTGTTGCTTTTTTGTGGAGAAGTGCTCTAATAATTTTATTCTATGGAAATTAGATTATTTAAGCTTTCTATTTCTACTCAGGTCAATTTTGGCAAGTTGTATTTTCTTAGGAAATTATCCATTTTATCTGGGTATATCAATATATTTCCATACAGGATATAAATAAGCTCTATGTTTCTAAAAAAAATGTCTTTTATCCAGTGCTTATCTCCCACTCAGCATTTCTTTTGGTCCTTCCCCCTTTTTTAAATTAAATCAGTTAGTGGTTTGTCTATTTTGTTAATTTGCAGAGAACCAGGAATTTGATTTATTAATGAGTGCTACTATTTTTCTGATTTTTTCCTCATCAGTTTTGCTTTTATCTTTTTCTCTTCCTTGTGCTTTCTTTTTTTTACTTGATTTTTTCTAGCTTTTTGAGTTCAAAATTTGATGTTTTCATTTTATTTTAATTGATAAACATGTTTAAGGTTTTGAATTTTATTCTGATCATTGCTTTAAATGTGTATCATATATTCTGTACTGTTTTGTTATTTTAGAAATTAGGTAACTTCAGTTTATATTTTCCCTTTTACCTAATAGTTGTTTAATAGAAAGTTTATCTTTTTAAGTTCCAGATAGAAGAGCCTCTTTGTTTTACTGTTTTGTTATTTCTAGTTTTATTATATTTCATTCTGAGTGTGGTTTGTAATAGTTCTACTTGTGGAACTTAGTGATGTTTTCTATATGATCTGACATGGGATCAAATTTTTGTGAATGTTCCATGTGTGTGCTTGAGAAGAAGGTATATTCTCTCTTAACAAAGTATAAAGTTTTATATGTAAATCCATTAGATCTACCTCATTGAAAATGTTCCTCTCCTGTAAACTATGTTGTTTCCTTATTTTTGCCATCATCTTATATTGATAGTATTGTTTTAAAGTCTCTTACTATTAGTGTGTTTCTATGTTTCTTTAAATTTGATATTTAAGTATATTTAATTGGTGTTAAATATCACCATCTTTATAAAGTGATTGTTATGTTTTTTTGCTATATAGAAATCCATAAGTACTGTATCTTCATTGTGAAATATTTAGCATTATAAAGTATCTTTTGTCACATTTAATGCCTTTTGGCTTCAGTTCTACTTTGTTTGATATCAGGAATTAAACCTCTGCTTTGTTTCTAATTGCATAGTTCATTTTTGTTCATTCTTTTATTTTTAGCTTTTCTGAATTATTTGTACTAGGTGTGTCTCTTGTATTCAACACAGAGTTGCTTCTTGCCTTGTTAGCCAATTTGAAGATCTTTTTCTTTTAATTGGTGAAATAAGCTTTAACATTTGTTGATATGGCTGATATGTTTGGTGTCACCTTTGTCATATTATTTTATAGTACCATGTGTATTAGAATTCTAGTATATATATATATATATTTCTTTTTAAAAATTTCTTTTGGTATTTAGGAAGTTTATAATTTTGTTCTAGTTGGTTGCTTTTGTTTCTAATTTTTATTGAGCCTTTAGTCCCCTGTTTTCTTTAAACATTCACTGTCTGATGTGTTGGTTTTAAATGGTGTTTTTTTGACTTCTGCTTATGCCTATGCAACAAGTGAGTTATTCTACATTCTCATTCTTTTCCTTCTTTTCTCTCCATCCTTTTTTAGCTGCATTTTTTTGCTTTGACATGACATAAAACATTTACATACTATTCTTCCTTGTGTATTCCCATTTTTGTTTTAATATTAACGGTACAATTAAATATATTAAGTGCTCATCATTAGTCCTTTTACGGTGTTTCCCTAGTTAACTCTTGGATATTTGCAGGCAAACTTTATGCTGTAGGGTTTGTGAATATAGTATTCTGTGAGTTCTTGAAAACTTACAAGTTTTTCTGTAACTTTGGTACTTGAAGGACAGTTTAGCTGGATATAAAATCTTTGGTTCATACTTTGCTTCCTTAACTGTTTTGAAAATACCCTCACTTTGTTTGCTTTGAATGTTACTTTTGAGAAGTCTAATACTAGGATAACTTTCTTGCCCTTATAAATAAATTGACATTTTTATATAGTGACTTGATTTCTTTTATCTTTAAAATTTATATCCTTTATCTTTACTATTTAAATATTTCTAAGCTATTTCTTGGAGTTTACCTTTCCAGGTCAATTTTTTCCTTTCCCAACACAGTTGGGCCTTTAAGCATCTATAGATTTATTTCTTTTTTTTTTTCTGGAAAGTTTTCCTGGTTTATAGTTTTAAATAATAGATCTTTATCACTATTTTCTTTTTCTTTTTCAGGGACTGCTTTTATATTTGTAAATGATCTTTCCTGTCTACTATTTCAAGTACTTCCTCACTAACCTTATTTTTTTCTTTTTCTTGTTTTCCTAATATTCTTCAATGTTCTTTACTAAGTAGTTGTTTAAAAATTCTTCATTGGACACATTGTAATTTAATCTTTGAATTTTTCTTTTTCTTTGATTTCTTTCCTGACTTCTATCAATTCTTGTTTTGTTTCTTTTTGGCCTTTGTCCATTTCTGGGCTTAGTTTTGGAATTTCTGATTCAATATTTAGATAAATAGAGAGATAGATAAATACAGATCCTCTTTACATATATTTAATTTCTTTTAAAGTTAAGTAGTTTTCTTTTGCTTTTTCTTGGGAGGGGAGAAATTTTCATTAGCTCAAATATTTCAGTTAAGTTTTCTGTTTTGTTATATAGTCCTTTGTACAGATGTAGACTGTTTTAGTCTGTACTTTTTGTGGAGATGAGGGGGGTGAATTTCATTACCATTAAGTTTTTAGCTTTCTTCTCTGTGCATTCATTTTGAACTGCCTCCATTCTCTGCTCCAGCTTCTAACAGGAATTCAGGAAATATCTTTGCTGGAATTTGGTGTGTATTTCTCTGCTTATAGATAGTTCAAAGTCAACATTTTCTGTCTTCCAGGAATGTAGAAGGTATGGGTTAAATGCTGTCTTATTTGCTCTTCCTGTTGCACTGTATAGTGTTTTGGAGGATATGTAGAGTGATTCAAATTTAACTGGTCACTATTTTATTAGGGATTCCTGGAGATATCTTATGAGCACTTTATCTTTCAGAACCTAGATATAATTAAACTTGTATATAATTGCCTTTATTCTTTACCTTTGAATCAAATTATTGTTTTTATTTGGTTGGTTAAGGTTAGTTTTATCTCACTGGTTGTGTGAACAGACAGTTTCCAACTTTTGAACACCTCATCCCACAAAATGTTAATTAAACATTGTTATTATAATAAACATGTTTATTATAACAATTAAACATGAGGTATTACTAGGTACATTAGACTTGGAATCTGGAGACTAAGCCTTTGGTTATTTACTAGTAAGATAATCTATGGGTCTTTATTTCCTCAGTTTTAAAACATGAGGGATAGAATGTGATCTCTAAGGTATCTTCTGGTTTGGAAATTTCTATGAATATATATATATATTCATGTGAGCACAGAATAGATTTCCCATAGAGATAATATTATACATGATAAAAAGTTCCTAACCCAACCCTCAAAAGCCTCTGCTGGGTCACTGATACGTCTGGATGTCAGTGTATTCCAAATGAGGAAACAGTGATTCTATGTGTTTCACTTTTCCCTTTACTGCTGCCTTACTCCCTCTATAGACCTTTGCATAAAGAGAACTAAGGCTAAGGTTGGGAGAGGTGATGTTAGAGGCATCCATGGGAAAAAAAGGGGGGAAAATGTGAGAGGAGGAAATCCCAAGTGGCAAAAACTAATTGAAAAGGAAAACTGCCATTAGTTTCCTGGAGTTAACTCTAACAAATTACTACAAACTTGGTAACTTAAAAAAACAAAAATTAATTTTCTCAGTTTTGTAGGCAAGAAACTGAAATCAAGTTTTATTGGACCAAGAGTCAAAGTGTTAGCAGGCCACACTTTCCACAGGGGCTCTGAAAGAGAATCTCTTCTTAATCTTATCCAGCTTTTTATAGTTGTTGGTCTTCCATGGCTTGTCTGCATCACTCCAATGTCTGCCTCTGTCTTCACACCACCTTATTCTCTGTGTGTGTGTCAAAATCTCCCTTTGCCTCACTTTTCTTTTTATTAAGCTATCATTGATATACACTCTTAACGAAGGTTTCACAAGAAAAAAAGTATGGTTATTACATTCACCCTTATTATCGAGTCCCCCACTATACCCCATTGCAGTCACTGTCCATCAGTGTAGTAAGGTGCCACAGAGTCCCTATTTGTCTTCTCTGAGCTACGCTGTCTTCCCCGTGACCCCACACACATCATGTGCACCAATCATACCCCACAATCCCCTTCTCCCTCACTCCCCACTGACCCTCCCCAACCCCTCTCCTTTGGTAACCACTAGTCCCTTCTTGGAGTCTGTGAGTCTGCTGCTATTTTGTTCCTTCAGTTTTGCTTCATTGTTATACTCCACAAATCAGGGAAATCATTTGGTGTTTGTCTTTCTCCGCCTAACTTATTTCACTGAGCATAATACCCTCTAGCTCCATCCATGTTGTTGCAAATGGTAGGATTTGTTTGTTTCTTATGGCTGAATAGTATTCCATTGTGTATATGTACCACATCTTCTTTATCCATTCATCTACTCATGGACACTTAGGTTGCTTCCGTATCTTGGCTATTGTAAATAGTGCTGCAATAAGCATAGGGTGCATATGTCTTTTTGAATCTGAAAAAACTTGTTTTGTTTGGGTAAATTCCTAGGAGTGGAATTCCTGGGTCAAATGGTGTTTCTATTTTTAGTTTTTTGAGAAACTTCCATAATGCTTTCCACGATGCTAGAACTAGTTTACATTCCCACCAGCAGTGTAGGAGGGTTCCCCTTTCTCTGCATCCTCGCCAGCATTTGTTGTTCCTAGTCTTTTCTATGTTGGCCATCCTAACTGGTATGAGGTGATATCTCATTGTGGTTTTAATTTGCATTTCCCTGATAATTAGCAAAGTGGAGCATCTTTTCATGTGCCTATTGGCCATCTGAATTTCTTCTCTGGAGAAGTGTCTGTTCATATACTCCACCCATTTTTTAATAGGGTTATTTGCTTTTTGGGTGTTGAGGCATGTGAGTTCTTTATATATTGTGGATGTTAACCCCTTGTCGGATATGTCATTTACAAATATATTATCCCATACTGTAGGATGCCTTTTTGTTCTGCTGATGGTGTCCTTTGTTGTACAGAAGCTTTTTAGCATGATGTAGTCCTTTTTGTTCATTTTTTAATTTGTTTCCCTTGCTCCAGGAAATGCGTTCAGAAAAAAGTTGCTCATGTTTATATTCAAGAGATTTTTCCCTATGTTTTCTTCTAAGAGTTTTATGGTTTCATGAATTACATTCAGGTCTTTGATACATTTCAAGTTTACTTTTGTATATGAGGTTAGACAGTAATCCAATTTCATTCTCTTGCATGTAGCTGTCCAGTTTTGCCAACACCAGCTGTTGAAGAGGCTGTCATTTCCCCATTGTATATCCATGGCTCCTTATCATATATTAATTGACCATATATGCTTGTTTTTAAAAAAAAATTTTTAATTAAGGTATTATTGATGTACACTCTTATGAAGGTTTCTCATGAAAAAACAATGTGGTTACTACATTTACTCATATTATCAAGTCCCCACCCATACCCCATTGCAGTCACTGTCCATCAGTGAAGTAAGATGCCACAGATTCACTATTTGCCTTCTCTGTGCTACACTTTCCCCGTGACCCCTCACACCATGTGTACTAAACATAGTACCCCTAAATCCCCTTCTCCCTCCTTCTCCACCTTGTTCTACCCTCCTCCCTTCCCATTTGGTAACTGCTAGTCCCTTCTTGGAGTCTGTGAGTCTGCTGCTGTTTTGTTCCTTTAGTTTTGCTTCGTTGTTATACTCCACAAATGAGAGAAATCATTTGGCACTTGTCTTTCCCTGTTTGGCTTATTTCCCTGAGCATAATAGCCTCCAGCTCCATCCATGTTGTTGCAAATGGTAGGATTGTTTCTTTCTTATGGCTGAATAGTATTCCATTGTGTATATATACCACATCTTCCTTATCCGTTCATCTACTCATGGACACTTAGGTTGCTCCCGTGGCTGTCATTTCCCCATTGTATGTTCATAGTTCTTTCATCGTATATTAATTGACCGTATATGGTTGGGTTTATATCTGGACTCTCTAGTCTGTTCCATTGGTCTATTGTTCAATTCTTGTGCCAGTACCAAAATTATCTTGATTACTGTGGCTTTGTAGTAGAGCTTGAAGTTGGGGAGTGTAATCCCCCCAGCTTTATACTTCTCAGAATTGCTTTGGCTCTTCAGGGTCTTTTGTGGTTCCATATGAATTTTAGAACTATTTGCTCTAGTTCCTTGAAGAATGCTATTGGTATTTTGATGGGGATTGTATTGAATCTGTAGATTGCTTTAGGCAGGATGGCCATTTTGACAATATTAATTCTTCCTATCCATGAGCATGGGATGTGTTTCCATTTATTGATATCTTCTTTAATTTCTCTCATGAGTGTCTTGTAGTTTTCAGAGTCTAGGTCTTTCACTTCCTTGGCTAGGTTTATTCCTAGGTATTTTATTCTTTTTGATGCAATTGTGAATGGAATTGTTTTCCTCATTCCTCTTGCTGCTAGTTCATCATTAGTGTATAGGAATGCAACAGATTTATGTGTATTAATTTTGTATCCTGCAACTTTGCTGAATTCAGATATTAGATCTAGTAGTTTTGGAGTGGATTCTTTAGGGTTTTTTATGTACAGTATCATGTCATCTGCAAACACGGACAGTTTAACTTCTTCCTTGCCAATCTGGATGCCTTTTATTTCTTTGTGTTGTCTGATTTCCATAACTAGGACCTCCAGAACTATGTTGAATAAAAGTGGAGAGAGTGGGCATCCTTGTCTTGTTCCCAATCTTAATGAAAAGCTTTCAGCTTCTCGCTGTTAAGTATGATGTTGGCTGTGGATTTGTCATATATGGCCTTTATTATGTTGAGGTACTTGCCCTCTATAACCATTTTGTTGAGAGTTTTTATCATGAATGGATGTTGAATTTTGTTGAATGCTTTTTCAACATCTGTGAAGATGATCATGTGGTTTTTGTCCTTCTTTTTGTTGATGTGGTGGATGATGTTGATGGATTTTCCAATGTTGTACCATCCTTGCATCCCTGGAATAAATCCTACTTGATCATGATGGATGATCTTTTTGATGTGCTTTTGAATTCAGTTTGCTAATATTTTGTTGATTATTTTTGCATCTATGTTCATTAGGAATATTGGTCTGTAATTTTCTTTTTTTGTGGTGTCTTTGCCTGGTTTTAATATTAGAGTGATGCTGGCTTCATAGAATGAGTTTGAGAGTATTCCCTCCTCTTCTAACTTTTTGGAAAACTTTAAGGAGGATTGGTATTATGTCATCTCTAAATGTCTGACAAAATTCACAGGTGAATCCATCTGGTCTGGGGGTTTTATTCTTGGGTAGTTTTTTCATTTCCGATTTAGTTTCATTGCTGGTAATTGGTGTGTTCATATTTTCTGTTTCTTCCTCGGTCAGTCTTGGAAGGTAGTATTTCTCTAGAAAGTTGTCCATTTCTTCTAGGTTATCTAGCTTGTTAGCATATAATTTTTCATAGTATTCTCTAATAATTCTTTGTATGGTGTCTGTAGTGATTTTCCTTTCTCATATCTGATTGTTTCTGTGTATAGATTCTTTTTTTCTTGATAAGTCTGGCTAGGGGTTTATCTATTTTGTTTATTTTCTCAAAGAACCAGCTCTTGGTTTCATTACTTTTTTCTATTGTTTTATTCTCAATTTTATTCATTTCTTCTCTGATCTTTATTATGTCCCTTCTTCTACTGATTTTGGCTTTATTTGTTCTTCTTTTTCCAGTTGCAATAATTGTGAATTTAGACTATTCATTTGGGATTGTTCTCCCTTCTTTAAATAGGCCTGGATTGCTATATACGTTCCTCTTAGAACTGCCTTTGCTGTGTCCCTCAGTAGTTGGGGTGTTGTGCTGTTGTTTTCATTTGTCTCCATATATTGCTTGATCTCTGTTTTAATTTGGTCATTGATCCATTGATTATTTAGGAGTATGTTGTTAAGCTTCCATGTGTTTGTGAGCCTTTTTGTTTTCTTTGTACAATGTATTTCTAGTTTTATACCTTTGTGATCTGAAAAGTTGGTTGGTATAATTTCAATCTTTTTGTATTTGCTGAGGCTCTTTTTTGTGGCCTAGTATGTGGTCTATTCTGGAAAATGTTCCATGTGAACTTGAGAAGAATGTGTATTCTGGTGCTTTTGGGTGGAATGTTCTATAGATGTCTGTTAGGTCCATCTGTTCTAATGTGTTGTTCAGTGCCTCTGTGTCCTTACTTATTTTCTGTCTGGTTGATCTGTCCTTTGGAGTGAGTGGTGTGTTTGAAGTCTCCTAAAATGAATGCATTGCTGTCTATTTCCCCTTTTAATTCTGTTAGTATTTGTTTCACATATGTAGGTGCTCCTGTGTTGGGTGCATAGATATTTATAATGGTTATATCCTCTTGTTGGACTGACTCCTGTATCATTATGTAATGTCCTTCTTTATCTCTTGTTACTTTCTTTGTTTTGAAGTATATTTTGTCTGATACAAGTACTGCAACTCCTGCTTTTTTCTCCTATGGTTGCATTAAATATCTTTTTCCATCCCTTCAGTTTTAGTCTGTGTATGTCTTTGGGTTTGTTGTGAGTCTCTTGTAGGCAGCATATAGATGGGTCTTGCTTTTTTATCCATTCTGTAACATTCAGTCCATTTACTTTTAGGGTGATTATCGACAGATATGTACTTATTGCCATTGCAGGCTTTGAATTCGTGGTTACCAAAGGTTCAAGGGCAGCTTCTTTACTATCTAACAGGTTAACTTAACTCACTTATTATGCTATTATAAACACAGTCTGATGATTCTTTGTTTCTCTCCCTTCTTCTTCTTCCTCCTTCACTCTTTATATGTTAGGTGTGATATTCTTTACTCTTTGTGTATCCCTTGACTGACATTTTGGGTAGCAAGTTTAATTTTGCTTTTGGTTAGTATTTAGTTGGTCTACTTCCTTTGCTGTGATTTTATTTTCTCTGGTGACAGCTATTAGGCCTAGACATCTTACTTCTGGTCACTCTTTTAGGAATAGTTGTGTTTGCTGTATTTTCAAAATATATGTGGTTTTGGGAGGAGATTTCCTCCACGCTACTCACGCCGCCATCTTTTCCTCCTCCCTCTACCAATAGTTTTTTTTTTAAATAATCTAGGCTTTTTCTATTATTCACTTAAAAATTCTTCCAACTTTTACCCATTGTCCAATCCCAAAGCTATTTCTACATTTTTTAAGTATTTGTTACCCCGCACCCCATATCTAGGTACTAAAATCTGTGTTTGTTTTCTTTGGTTGCTTTAACAAATTATCACAAACTTGATGACTTAAAACAGGAGTTTTTCTCTCACAGTTCTAGAGGCCTGAAATCCAAAAATCAGTTTCACTAGTCTGAAATGAAAGTGTTGGTAGAGCCACATTCCCACTGCATACTCTAGGAGAAATTCCATTCCTTGCCTCTTCCTGGTTCTGGTGGCTGATGGCATTCCTTGGCTTGTGTCCACATAGCTCCAGTCTCTGCTTCCATCTTCACATCACCTCTGTCTCCCTCTTATAAGGATGCACATGATTGCATTTGGAGACCAGCTGGAAAATTCAGGATCATCTCCCTATTTTGAGATCCTTCTTAACCTAATCACACCGGCAAAGCCCCTTATTAGTCAGATAAGGTAATATTCACAGTTGCAGAGATCAGGTGGTGGGGTTCTTTTGGGGGGCTAGTCCTAAGCCTACTAGAGATAGTATTATATTATTTTTCTTTTGTTGCTATTATTTCACATAACCTGACTTTTAAAAGTATAAACATTAGAGATAATGTAAGTTCAAACTGGTGTGTATTCTCCCAATTTGTACAGAAATCTCATTACAATATTTTCTTAGGTTTTATTCTGAAGGTTATTTCTTAGGATTTAGAGCTAACACTGTCGTACAGAGGAGTTTTGCTGATACTTCAATAAGCAGCGTTCTTTGAATGGACTATATTACAAGCCTTTTGCCAAACATTTTATAATGACTGATGTTCAATATGCTACCCATTAAGTTGCTTGAAAGCATCTTTAGATTGAAGGTTGTGAAGCCACTAAATAAGATTTCCCTCTTTCCTTTTTTTAATAACAGTTTTATTGATTTATAGCTTACATACCCTACAGTCTACCTATTTAAAGTATAATATTCAGGGATCTTTAGTATAGTCACATAATTGTACAAGCTCTCATTAATTTTAGAACATTTTCATTACCCTAAAAGAAACTCCATATTCTTTAACAGTCAAGCCCCATTTCCTCCCAAATCCCTACCTCACCTATTTGATTAATCTGTTTTCACTTCTATAGCTTTGCCTTTCTGGACATTTCATTCAGATAGACCCATTCTATATGTGGTTTTTGTGTCTGGTGTCTTTCACCAGACATGAAATTTCATAATCTTTGCAAGATTCAATGGCTGCATAATATTCCACTGTGTGAATTTGGCACATTTTATCTATCTGTTCTTCAGCTGGTGGACATTTGGGTTGTTTCTGCTTTTTGGCCCTCTACCTCTTTTAAGTCTCAGTTCAGTTGAGAAGTAGAGAGAGGAATAAATTTTAATTGGAGATTAAAATATCAGCTTTATCAATGATAACTATGATTACTGTAAAAGCGTAGCTCTCTAGCCCCCTACCATGCAGCTCTTATTCACCCTTGGTCTTCCTGCTCCCCAACACACCTGGGGAGAGTCTGCTCCAGACACTTTACTTCAGGGGTGAGCAGAGACTGTGCTCTGAGGACAGGCTCCTTCATAGGAGAGAGAAATGAGAAAGGACCCAGCTATGTCCCTTCTTTAGAGAAAGAGAAAAGAGGATGGGTCCCTTGCCACAAAACTTCAGAGAGGGCAAATTCTGCCTGTTTGAGGAGCTAGCATAGGTAGGTAACTGGAAGATGGAATGATTACTTTTAACACAAAGAAGACTGGAATTTTAGCTATCTTATCAGTTAAAGCAAAATGTATTTTTTTAATTATAAAATTAGAAAAGTTTCTTCAAATCAAACATGTAAGCAGTTGAACAGTTTAGATTATAGTTTATTAATTCTAATATAGCTTGTTCCATAATTCATAGGTTTCTTCAACTAAAGGAAGATAGTCCTGAGTTAATTAATAAACTATGGACTGATACTCAGCAAAAAAGAGCAACACAGTCACCAGTAACAACCCCTCCAAGAACTCTGTCATCTACCCCTTCACCAGGGAAACAAAAAGGTTTGTTCCCCCATTGTGCTATTTCTCATAGGGCAGCAGCTTGCTTTATTATGTTCTTTCTTAACACAGTAATTTTTAAAGGAATGTTATTTGAGTTTTGACTGTCTTAGCCTGTTTGAGTAATATATTGATTGTCAATTGAAATGCTTTAAAAAATTTTTGTTGTTGTTCACTTGAGATACTTTTGAAAATATTCTTCCTTTTAGTTGCTCTGAATGCTACTAATGTTGTCAAGAGAATCCACACCAGGCTTCAATCTGAAGACTCTACTGAGACCAACTCAAGCTATGTTGTGGGACAAGTACTGAACTCACGGAAGCAAAAGCAGCTGTTAAATAAAGGTTCAGTCCCTTAATTTACAAAAATGAATTATTAAACATGAAACTTGATTCAGCTATCTTAATTTCTTAGTAAATTATTTTTCCTTAAACTATTCAGTTGGTTCCAGTAAGAGTTTGTTAAATAGTAGCTAAGAAATGCCTCCTTTCATTCTCTGTAACTGTAAAAATATGGTTCTAGTATATTCGTTATAGGTAGTATAAACTCAGTCTAAACTGCATAGGTTTTTTTATGAGAAAATTGTGATAGCTTCTGTAAAAACCTTTTATGAAATTGTAAACAATAGTCAGTAGTCATTTTCTAGTATAATATTTCATGGTTTTAAAATAGAATGACTTCTGTCATTATTAGTGAAAAGAAAACCAGACTTGTGTGCTTCATCCAAGCCAAAGAAAAACACGTTCTCAGCTAGTACTGCCTCCACAGACTTACCAAGTAGCAATAATACCAGCCTGGATGTCCTCAAAGGCGTGATACAGGAAGTGGAACATGAAATGGAAGAATATGAACGATGGACAGGACGTGAGGTCAAGGGACTGCGGAGCAGTCAAGGTCTCACAGGCTTCACCCTGTCGCTGGTGAGCTCCCTCTGCTGTCTGATTCGATACCTTAAAGAGGTAAGAGCTTGAGGTTACTAGAACCTCCTGTTCAGAGTCCTGGCAGAAATGCATGGGTTTTTTTTTTCCCTCTACACTTAATTTATTGCAACCTCCAAATAAAGTACAGTCAAATTTGAATAGCTTTAAGATACTTCAGTTTTAGATTATCTGCTGTACAGGTTTATCCTCTTAATTTCCCTCTAAATGCTAATTTATATATTATCTAGCATGTTGATACATGCTCAGGTAAGTGACGCTGATTTTAATATGAGCTTTAGTAAAATATGTAGTAAGGTATATCTGCTGTAAATTTACATCTTGTGTTAATCCATGAATGTTACTGTTTGGCAGTTACAGATTAAATAGAACCGCTAAATGTGGCCTCACTGTATTGCTTTTCTCTCCTTCTTACTCCACTTTAGTTCAGTTTAGAGAGTGGCATGTCTATAATCTGTAGCCACAGCTTGAGAAAATTCTTCATGTTTTCTGTATGACTTGTAACTTGGGCTTCTGCTTCAGTCTCTGGAGTGGGAGATGTTTTGTTTTTGTGAAAATAATTTATAAAACAAGTAACAATTGTTAATTTGATATCTTTATGAATAATAATTAGTCCTCAGAATGCTGTGGAATTAGTCAGTTATATATTTCATTTTTAAAAGATCTATTTAAACTACTTAAACTATTTTTTATGTATTTAAATTTGTTAAATACGACAAAAAATTTCAGGAAATTTTATTATTCAAAAAAGTAGATTAACCACTCTAATTCATATGTTTCAATTTCTTTGGAGCCATCTACCTAGAATTGCTTTCTAGTGAAAGATTTGTTGTACTGTCAGACTTATGAAAGTGTTAACATTCTTTCATCCTTCAGTCAGAATTATCCAGAAGTGTACTTTTGGTTCTCTGAAAGTATTGCAGGCTTAGAAGCATATATTTTTTAGCTAACCACTTGCTTTACTAAGCTAGCCCAATTTATAATTATATTTTAATAATTTTTGAGTTGGTGATGCATTCACATGGTATGAAATTCAGAGACACAGAAGGGTGTACCACAGAAAGTCCATTTCCCATCCCTAACTTCCATTTAACCTGTTTGCTTCCTTGTAGTGAACTATTAGCAGATACCAGTGTATTCTTCTAGAGATGGTCTTTGTATATTCAAGAAATATTATATGTACTTCCCTCTATAAAAACTGTAGTTATTTCATCCGATATATCATTCTGTTTATTGCGTTCTATTTAAAGAAGAGAAGAGGAGAAAGCAACACATTACAATGAAATACAAGCTTTTTTAATAAAAATATTTTATTGTCATTATTGTCACATAATATATACTTTGTAAGTATTATCTTCTTTGACAATTTTGAGTAGAAACTTTTAGTTTTCAACATGTGATACTATTGATGGGAGTTTGATATTTTTTGTAGAGTGAGCTCCAACTGCGTAAAGAAGTAGAGACAAGGCGGCAGCTGGAACAAGTGTTAGGTGATCATCGAGAGCTCATTGATGCTCTGACAGCCGAAATGATTCTTCTTAGACAGGAAAATACTGCTACCCAGGTACTCAGATGCAATCGCAAACTTTTCTGTTTAGTTGTATAAAACATCTTTAAGTATGTATGAGCTTCTCTTCTAGTTCCTTATTATTCTCAAAGGCAGCCTTCATGGAACATTTGTTGGAGGTTCTCTAGTAGAAACTCAGACGGCAAGCAGTATATAGAATAATTCTACTATCTTTAAGAAACTTACTGTTTAGTGGGGAAGACAGACCCTACATTTAAATAACTATGAATATTATAATAGTTTACCCAAAATGTGAAATGAGTGTTATGCTAGCTACTTCTAATTTCAAAATAGCAGAGGATACCATTTGAGGAACTCTCCTGTTGGCACATACAATTTAAAGTTGTTGACAGTAGCTTTATATTTATTAGCTAGGTCTTCCTTGCCACTTGTCTGATTGCTTTTTCTTTAAAAGACCTGTATAGTATTTCTTCCAGAAAATCTGCCTTCATGCTGCATTAAGTATCCTTCCTTTGTGCACTTGCACACCCTCTGGATATTGCCCTCATTACATTTACCAACTTGTGTTACACATACATGAGCACCTGTCATCAAGGCTGTGAGCGGCTAGAGGGCAGAGATGGTTTTATTCATCTTTTTATTCTCAAATGGTGGTTATTATTTTTAATTATCAGCCAGGTTATTATTACTTTTAATTAGCAACCAAAAGGGACTAGAAAAGCAATAGTTAGTAGCAAGTTGTGTCTGTGCCAATGGATGTTAGATATAAGACATGCAACTTTTCTATTGATACATGGTTCACATGCCATTTGATTCACCCTTCAAAGTGTATATATAGTGCAGTGGTTTTTAGTGTATTCACAGAGTTGTTCACCAGCCCCATTACCTAATTCCAGAACCTTTTCATTACCCCCAAGAGAAACCCAATACTCATTAGCAGTCACTCTACATTCTCTCCTCCCCCAACTCTTAGTGATCACAAATCTACTTTATGTTTCTATTGATTTGCTGAATCTTGGTATTTCATATAAATGGTGTTACGCAATATAGTGTCTTTTGTGTCTGGCTTCTTTCACTTAGCATAATGTTTTCAAGGTTTATCCATGTTGTAGCGCGTATTAGTACTTCCTTCCATTTTATTGTCCAATTGTATTCCATTGTCTGGATATGTGACATTTTGCTTGTTCATTTATTTAGTTGATGGACATTTGACTTGTCTCCAGTTTTTGTGTATTATGAATGAATAACACTGCTGTGAATATTCATGTAGAAATATTTGTTTGAATATATGTTTTAAATTCTCCTGGGAAGATGGGCAATTTTAAAATATACTAATTTGTAAAGTAGATTTTAATGAACACCTACTGGGGCCTTGCACTACTGTAGGTGAGGAAATGCAGTAGTGAACAAAGAAGTAATCTTTGCCCTTTTGGAACTTATATTCTAAATAAATTCTGGGGAAAAAAGTGAAGTATATTGTAGGTTAGATGGTGACACTCATTGTAAAGAATAATAAGGCAGGTAAAAGGCACAGGAAGTGCCTAGGGTGGGAAGTTGTAAACTGGATGGGCCATGCCTGCCTGAGGAGTTGCCATTTGAGCGAAGGCCTGAAGGAGGTGAGGGGGCAAGCATGCAGAGAGCTGAGGGAAGAGCAGTCTCGGCGGAGGAACAGTGAGTGCAGATGTCTTAATGTAGGTGTATGGCTGTTTTGCTCAAAAACATCAAGGAGACCAGTGCTGCTGGAGTGAAATGTGGGAAAAGCAAAGTAGTAGAAGGAAGAGCAGATCCTGCGGGGCCTTGCAGGCTAGGTAGGCACTTGGGCTTTTACGCCTAGTGAGATGGGAAACTACTGCAGAGCTTTGAGTAGAGCAGAGACGTGATCTGATTTGGGTTTTAAGAGGATCACTGTGGGCTGCTATGTTGACACGAGATCAGAGATCACTGCCCTTTCTTGGTTCATGGCGTCCTTAGTATCTCAAGACACCCGTAGGCCAAAAGAAATACCCAGCAGTTCATTTCTTAAGTAGTTATGTTCAAACAACTTAGTAAGTATTTGTCTTAACAACTTTGATGCTGTTTGGAAAACTTGTAAAGTGATAGGAAAAATCATATTTTTATTCATGACTAAATAACCACAATTATTTACTAATGGGATAGATCCACCTGTTGGACACTGAACAGCTTCCTGCAGCTTGGAATCATATTGGACACCATCACTCTTGTGTCCTATTACACAATATTTTTTATGCAGTATTGCTTTTAGGCAAAGCAACTACTGAAAACCCTGCTTCATGAGGCTATGACATCATCAAATGTACGTATTTTGACCTAATGTTGAGTCTGTGAGCTGCCTCAAGCTAGTAGTTCACTGGTGCCAGACAGATGTCGAGCCTCAGTGGTCCCCTCAAAACTTTAAAATGTCCTGTGGTGCCCCTGTGAGTTCACTCTAGTGTCCAAGGTGCCGCTGCCTCATTTGGGAACAATACAGGACTTGACTCTAGGTGGTCTAACACAGAAGCAGGGTGTTGCAGACTGGAGTTATTGGAGTAATTCAGGTGAGATATGCAGCTTGGTCTAGGGTAGAGGTGGGAAAAGTTGTGAAAAGTAACCAAACTATATTTTGAAGGCAGCCAGTAGTATTTGCTGATGTGTGGCTATGTGGTGAAAGAGAAGATATGAACAGGAGTCAAGGGTGATTCCAAAGTTTGGATGAAGTTGTTATTGATGAGGTGGGGATGTCCAGGACTTTAGTTCTATATTTTAAGAGAAGCTGATGTGAATTCCAGGTGGAGATGTTGAGTAGGCCATCGGATACATGGGTGTGGAATCTGGGGAAAAATTGGGGCTGAAATAAAAATGCTCAGTATAGTTTATTCAGTAGTCCTCAGTATTTCTTACTTCAGACCGCATCTGATTTTAATCTTGGAGAGACATATGTATCTGCATGTGTATATAATATCTCTATTTTTTCTCTTAATGTTATTTTACATGCATTATTATAAATCTTTATAGTGTTTATGTTTATCAGTTTCAATGCCTGTGTAATGTTCTATCGCGTTTCCTTCACCTGATAGGAATACCTCTTGGGGTAGCTTGAGAGTCAGTTGATGACGTCTATACAAAGAGGTTTTATAAATCAAAAGCCCCGTCAAAAGGTTAATTCTTATTTTTGTTATAAAGTGTGTTTACTAATAGTATTCCATGATATATTTAACCATTCCTCTATCATGGGGCTTTAAAAATATTTATAATTATGTATTCTTATGAATGCTCTGTTTTAGTATTTGAATGAAAGTCTAAAATTCCTACAGTATGTAAAATAATGATATGCTTATACATATCTAGATGGTGATTTGATGTCTGATGTGCCAGTGGTGTTACTTCATCTTTGTTCTCTAGGCAAGACTGCAGCAGTACATGGTCACAACAGATGAGCATCTTATATTGCTCACACATGCCATTAAGAACTGTCCAGTGATAAATAGCCACAAAGAAAGTCAGCCATCAGAACGGGGAGCCACAAGTAGAATTACAGACAATCTAGGTGAGTATGGTCTTGTTACCCTAGGTTGATAAAAAAGTACTCATAAACAAATAAAAACTGTAAACTTACATGGAGTTATGGGCTGTTTATGCACATACAGCATTGCCATTACAATTACCAGTACTATTTCCAGCTAATATTTATTGGATACTTGCTCTATGCCATGTACTTTTTCAGTGTTTTACATGTATTATCTTATTTAATCCTCACAATAGTCTTATGAGGTAGGTATCATGGTTATCCCTATTCTTCAGATGAGAGAACCAGGGCTTAGGGAGGGTTGGTAACTCAGTAGTCAAACACATAGAGAGTAGCAGAACCAGCTTCCTATACCAGTGGGCTTTAGTGCAGCCCTCTTAATCACTATGCGCCAGGCTCAGGGGGAGGAGGGATGGTCTTGGAAGGACCACAAAATGAGTTTTAGAAATTCATAACTTTGTTCATTTGTGGTGATGTTTTGAAAGCCTCTCTTCATCTCATGCTGACATATGCCATTGGCTGAATAGGACATTTAAGCCTATTCATGTTTTTTGCTTCTAAGTAATGCTTTGAT
Organism: Smutsia gigantea; assembly: GCA_032199065.1. NCBI lineage: Eukaryota > Metazoa > Chordata > Mammalia > Pholidota > Manidae > Smutsia > Smutsia gigantea. The sequence goes on along the minus strand of JAVSCE010000597.1, from coordinate 25,220 downwards.
GAGCATTTTTTTTTCATTTATTAATATATATATATATTTTTTATTAAGGTATTATTGATATATGCTCTTATGAAGGTTTCACATGAAAAAACAATGTGGGCACGACATTTACCCATATTATCAAGTCCCCACCCATACCCCAATGCAGTCACTGTCCATCAGTGTAGTAAGATGCCACAGAGTCACTGTTTGCCTTCTCTGTGCTACACTGTTTTCCCCACACCATGTGTACTAAACATAATACCCCATAATCCCCTTCTCCCACCCTCCTCACTTGCCCTCCCTCCCACACCCCTCCCCTTTGTTAACCACTAGTTCCTTCTTGGAGTCTCTGAGTCTGCTGCTATTTTGTTCCTTCAGTTTTGCTTTGTTATTATACTGATGAGTGTTTTTATGGGGGAAAGTGCTTTGTGTATTTAGGAGTGTGTGCTTAGGAAGGGGGATTCTAAGACATGGCTGATGAAAATTTAACTTGCCTGAGATAAACTCAGTGGCTAGCGTAGGTCTCAAGGACTGGGGTCCTCAGGGCTTTTCTCAGAAACAACCACTTCTTGCCAGTGCTGGCCCCACTGGAGCCTTCCTGTGAGTTACTGCTGAAGGAGGAGATGGCCTAGAAAGTGAAGGCTCTGCAGTCTGTGTGATGTTTGCTCTTTACAGAAATGCAGTTAAGTGTAAGTAGCTTATACTTACACGGTATAATACACAATGTGCCCATAGTTCCTGTAGTGCTGATAGCCTCTCTTCTTCAGAGGGCTCCATTGTCAATGCTAATGTCTCCATGCCACCGACATTCAGAGGGGAAGAAGTGGTTGAATTCCCAAAGAAAGACTTGCCTGTGAAGTTCTCTCAGGTGTCAAACCCTCTAGTTGGTGTGAATCTGGCCAGCAATTTCCCAGCACATATGTTTGAGCCAGCTCTGTTGCTGACACCACCGAGGCAGAAGAGCAACTCAGAATTCTCTCCTGTGCAGGAAGGTAAGCAGGCTTCTTCTAAAGTTAGTTGACAGTTGTTTTTATGCTTTATATATGTAATGTATTGTGTTCATTGTTACCTGATAAACAATTTTTTATATTAAGGTATTATTGATACACATTCTTATTAAGGTTTCACAGGAAAAAATAATGTGGTCACTACATTTACCCATATTATCAAGTCCCCACCCATACCCCAATGCAGTCACTGTCCATCAGTGTAGTAAGATGCCACAGATTCACTATTTGCCTTCTCTGTGCTACACTGTTTTCCCCGTGATCCCCCACACCATGTACTAAACAAAATACCCCTCAATCCCCTTCTCCCACATTCCCCTCCCACCCTCCCACACCCCTCCCCTTTGGTAACCGCTAGTTCCTTCTTGGAGTCTCTGAGTCTGCTGCTATTTTGTTCCTTCAGTTTTGCTTCATTGTTATCCTCCACAAATGAGGGAAATCATTTGCCACTTGTCTTTCTCCGCCTGGCTTATTTCACTGAGCATAATATCCTCCAGCTCCATCCATGTTGTTGCAAAAGGTAGGATTTCTTTCTTATGGCTGAATAGTATTCCATTGTGTATCTGGTTGCTTCCATATCTTGGCTATTGTAAAAAGTGCTGCAATAAACATAGGGGTGCATATGTCTTTTTGAATCTGAGAAGTTGTATTCTTTGGGTAAATTCCAAGGAGTGGGATTCCCGGGTCAAATGGTATTTCTATTTTTAGTTTTTTGAGGAACCTTCATATTGCTTTCTACAATGGTTGAACTAGCGTACATTCCCACCAGCAGTGTAGGAGGGTTCCCCTTTCTCCGCATCCTCGCCAGCATTTGTTGTTCTTAGTCTTTTCGATGCTGGCCATCCTTACTGGTGTGAGGTGATACCTCATTGTGGTTTTAATTTGCATTTCCCTGATGATTAGTGATGTGGAGCATCTTTTCATGTGTCTGTTGGCCATCTGAATTTCTTCTTTGGAAAATTGTCTCTTGATATCCTCTGCCCATTTTTTTTAATATAATTTATTTTATTATCATTAATCTACAATTACATGTGCAATATTACGGTTATTAAACTACCCCTTCATCAGGTCCCCCCCACCAACCCCATTACAGTCACTGTCCATCAGCGTAGTGAGATGCTATAGAATCACTACTTGTCTTCTCTGAGTTGTACTGCCCTCCCCGTGCCCCCCCAACATTACATCTGCTAATTGTAATGCCCCTTTTTCCCTCTTATCCCTCCCTTCCCGCCCATTTTCCCCAGTCCCTTTTCCTTTGGTAACTATTAGTCCGTTCTTGGGTTCTGTGAGTCTGCTGCTGTTTTGTTCCTTCAGTATTTTTTCTTTGTTCTTATACTCCACATATGAGTGAAATCATTTGATACTTGTCTTTTTCGGCTTGGCTTATTTCACTGAGCATAATACCCTCTAGCTCCATCCATGTTGTTGCAAATGGTAGGATTTGTTTTCTTCTTATGGCTGAATAATATTCCATTGTGTATATGTACCACATCTTCTTTATCCATTCATCTACTGATGGACACTTAGGTTGTTTCCATTTCTTGGCTATTGTAAATAGTGCTGCAATAAACATAGGGGTGCATGTGTCCTTTTCAAATTGTCCTCTGCCCATTTTTTAATTGGGTTATTTGCTTTTTGGGTGTTGAGGCGTGTGAGTTCTTTATATATTTTGGATGTTAACCCCTTGTCAGGTATGTCACTTACAAATATATTCTCCCATACTGTAGAATGCCTTTTGTTCTGTTGATGGTGTCCTTTGCTGTACAGAAACTTTTTAGTTTGATGTAGTCCCATGAGTTCATTTTTGCTTTTGTTTCCCTTGTTCGAGGAGATGTGTTCAGGAAGAAGTTGCTCATGCTTATATTCAGGAGATTTTTGCCTATGTTGTCTTCTAAGAGTTTTACAATGGTTTCATGACTTATATTCAGGTCCTTCATCCATTTCAAGTTTACTTTTGTGTATGGGGTTAAACAATAATCCAGCTTCATTCTCTTGCATGTAGCTGTCCAGTTTTGCCAACACCAGCTGTTGAAGAGGCTGTCATTTCCTCATTGTATGTCCATGGCTCCTTTATCATATATTAATTGACCATATATGGTTGGGTTTATATCAGGGCTCTCTAGTCTGTTCCATTGGTCTGTGGGTCTGTTCTTGTGCCAGTACCAAATTGTCTTGAGTACTGTGGCTTTGTAGTAGAGTTTGAAGTTGGGGAGCATAATCCCCCAGATTTATTCTTCCTTCTCAAGATTGCTTTAGCTATTCGGGGTCTTTTGTGGTTCCATATGAATTTTAGAACGATTTTTCTCTAGTTCGTTGAAGAATGCTGTTGGTATTTTGATAGGCATTGCATTAAATCTGTAGATTGCTTTAGGCAGGGTGGCCATTTTGACAATGTTAATTCTGCCTATCCATGAGCACAGGATGTGTTTCCATTATTGGTATCTTTAATTTCTCTCATGAATGTCTTGTAGTTTTCAGGGTATAGGTCTTTCACTTCCTTTGTTAGGTTTATTCCTAGGTATTTTATTCTTTTTGATGCAATTGTTAATGGAATTGTTTTCCTGATTTCTCTCTCTGATAGTTCATTGTTAGTGTATAGGAATGCCACAGATTTCTGCATATTAATTTTGTATCCCGCAACTTAGCTGAATTCAGATATTAGATTTATTAGTTTTGGAGTGGATTCTTTAGGGTTTTTTATGTACAATATCATGTCATCTGCAAACAGTGACAGTTTAACTTCTTCCTTGCCAATCTGGATGCCTTTTATTTCTTTGTGTTGTCTGATTGCCGTGGCTAGGACATCCAGAACTATGTTGAATAGAAGTGCGGAGAGTGGGCATCCTTGTCTTGTTCCCGATCTTAAAGGAAAAGCTTTTAACTTCTCACTGTTAAGTATAATGTTGGCTGTGGGTTTGTCATATATGGCCTTTATTATGTTGAGGTACTTGCCCTCCATACCCATTTTGTTGAGAGTTTTAATCAGGAATGGATGTTGAATTTTGTCTAATGCTTTTTCAGCATCTATGGAGATGATCATGTGGTTTTTGTCCTTCTTTTGTTGGTGTGGTGGATGACGTTAATGGATTTTCGAATGTTGTGACATCCTTGCATCCCTGGAATAAATCCTGCTTGATCATGATGGATGATCTCTTTGATGTAGTTTTGAATTTGGTTTGCTAATATTTTGTTGAGCATTTTTGCATCTATGTTCATCAGGGATATTGGTCTGTAATTTTCTTTTTTTGTCGTGTCTTTGCCTGGTTTTGGTATTAGAGTGATGTTGGCCTCATAGAATGAGTTTGGAAGTATTCCCTCTTCTTCTACTCTTTGGAAAACTTTAAGGAGGATGGCTATTAGGTCTTCACTAAATGTTTGATAAAATTCAGCGGTGAAGCCATCTGTTCCAGGAATTTTGTTCTTAGGTAGGTTTTTGATTACCAGTTCAATTTCATTGCTGGTAATTGGTCTGTTCAGATTTTCTGTTTCTTTCTGGGTCAGCCTTGGAAGGTTGTAATTTTCTAAGAAGTTGTCCATTTCTTCTAGGTTATCCAGTTTGTTAGCATATAATTTTTCATAGTATTGTCTAATAATTCTTTGTATTTCAGTGGTGTCCGTCGTGATTTTTCCTTTCCCATTTCTGTTTATATGAGTAGATTCTCTTTTTTTCTTGATAAGTCTGACTAGGGGCTTATCTATTTTATTTATTTTCTCAAAGAACCAGCTCTTGCTTTCATTGATTCTTTCTATTGTTTTATTCTTCTCAATTTTATTTATTTCTGCTCTAATCTTTATTATGTCCCTCCTTGTACTGACTTTGGGCCTCATTTGTTCTTCTTTTCCTAGTTTCATTAATTGTGAGTTTAGACTGCTCATATGGGATTGTTTTTCTTTCCTGAGGTAGGCCTGTATTGCAATATACCTTCCTCTTAACACTGCCTTCACCGCATCCCACAGATTTTGCTGTGTTGAATTATTGTTGTCATTTGTCTCCATAATTGCTTGATCTCTGTTTTTATTTGGTCATGGATCCATTGGTTATTTAGGAGCATGTTATTAAGCCTCCATGTGTTTGTGGGATTTTTCATTTTCTTTGCATAACTCATTTCTAGTTTCATTCCTTTGTGGTCTGAGAAACTGGTTGGTACAATTTCAGTCTTTTTGAATTTACCAAGGCTCTTTTTGTGGCCTAGTATATGATCTATTCTTGAAAATGGTTCATGTGCACTTGAGAAGAATGTGTACTCTGCTGCTTTTGGGTGTAGAGTTCTGTAGATGTCTTTTAGGTCCATCTGTTCTACTGTGTTGTTCAGTGCCTCTTCTCCTTACTTATTTTCTCTCTGGTAGATCTGTCCTTCAGAGTGAGTAGGGTGTTGAAGTCTCCTAGAATAAATGCATTACATTCTATTTCCCCTTTTAATTCTGTTAGTATTTGTTTCACATATGTAGGTGCTCCTTTGTTGGGCCTATAGATATTTATAATGGTTATATCTTCTTGTTGGATTGACCCTTTTATCATTATGTAGTGTCCTTCTTTGTCTCTTGTGACTTTCTTTGTTTTGAAGTCTATTTTGTCTGATACAAGTACTACAACTCCTGCTTTTTCTCCCTATTATTTGCATGAAGTATCTTTTTCCATCCCTTCACTTTTAGTCTGTGTATATCTTTGGGTTTGAGGTGAGTCTCTTGTAAGCAGCATATAGATGGGTCTTGCTTTTTTATCCATTCAGTGACTCTATGTCTTTTGATTGGTGCATTCAGTCCATTTTCATTGAGAGTGATTATCGATAGGTATGTACTATTGGCATTGCAGGATTTAGATTCGTGGTTACCAAAGGTTCAAGGTTAACTTCCTTACTATCTAAGAGTCTAACTTAACTCACTTAATATGCTATTACAAACACAATCTAAAGGTTCTTTTTCTTTTTCTTTTTCCTTTTTCTTCCTTCTGCATTCTTTATATATTAGGTATCATATTCTGTACACTTTGTCTATCCCTTGATTGACTTTGGAGATAGTTATTTTAATTTTTGCATTTGCTTAGTAATTAGCCATTCTACTTTCTTTACTGTGGTTTTATTACTGTTGGTGACAGCTATTAAACCTTAGGAACACTTCCATCTATAGCAGTCCCTCCAAAATACACTGTAGAGATGGTTTGTGGGAGGAAAATTTTCTCAGTTTTTGCTTATCTGGAAATTTTTTAATCCCTCCTTCAAATTTAAATGATAATCTTGCCGGATAAAGTATTCTCAGTTCAAGGTCCTTCTGCTTCATTGCATTAAATACATCATGCCACTCCCTTCTGGCCTGTAGGTTTCTGTGGAGAAGTCTGATGATAGCCTGATGGGCTTTCCTTTGTATGTGATCTTATTTCTCTCTCTGGCTGCTTTTAATAGTCTGTCCTTATCCTTGATCTTTGCCATTTTAATTACTATATGTCTTGGTGTTGTCTTCCATGGGTCCCTTGTGTTGGGAGATCTGTGCATCTCCATGGCCTGAGAGACTATCTCCTCCCCCAGATAGGGGAAGTTTTCAGCAATTCCCTCCTCAAAGACACTTTCTATCCCTTTTTCTCTCTCTTCTTCTTCTGGTACCCCTATAATGCGAATTTTGTTGCGTTTGGATTGGTCACACAGTTCTCTCAATATTCTTTCATTCCTAGAGATCCTCTTTTCTCTCTGTGCCTCAGCTTCTTTGTATTCCTCTTCTCTAGTTTCTATTTCATTTATCGTCTCCTCCACCATATCCAACCTGCTTTTAATACCATCCATTGTGCTCTTCAACGGTTGGATCTCCGACTGGAATTCATTCCTGAGTTCTTGAATATCTTTCCGTACCTCCATGAGCATGTTAATGATTTTTATTTTGAAGTCCCTTTCAGGAAGAGTCATGAGGCCTATGTCATTTACATCTTTCTCAGGAGTAGTATTAATAATTTTACTCTGAACCAGATTCCTTTGGCATTTCATATTTGCGTTTGGTGCCCTCTAGTTCCCAGAAGCTCTACTCCCTGGAGCTGCTCAGTCCCTGAAGCAATGTCGGGGGTCGCAGGGGAGTGGTATTGGTGCCTTGGGGAAGGGAAGAGCTGTTTCCTGCTGGCTGCTATGCCTGTCTCCACACTCTGAACTAGTGGGCTGAGCACACAGGTATAAGCCTCTATGGTTTGCATTTGTAGTTGCTGTAGACAGATCTTCCCTCTGGCTGGCCTAACACCAGGGTAGGGTTTGCCAGATTGCGAGCCATGTGGGGCTGGCTGGGAGAAAGGCGCAGTAGGCTGTGTATCACGGAGGAGGTCCTTGGAGCTGTGTAGCCAGCCAGGGAGCTGGAGCACCTGAAGATCGACTAAGGAGGAAGATTTCTTTTTCCTCCTTAAACATGAGAGTCTATATGGCAAAGCTCCCAACCTGCTTGGCAGAGTGCACCCGGACAATTTTGTCTACCTGTCCTCTCTCCTGAGCAGTAAGCTCTGTGCAATCCTTGCCCTTTTAGCTGTCCTCTTGCTAAGGGCTTCCTTGTTAGGACGTCTGTCAGACTGCCCACCTTTCTTTTGTCCCAGAGCAGCTGGATATGGATCTCTGCTTTCCACAAGTGGCTGGAATCTCAGTCTCTCCAGGAATTCTGTCTGTCTTAGCTTTCCAACCCCATAATCATGAGGGTATCATGCAAGCACCATGACTTGTAGGTTTGTGCTCCCAGAGCAGATCTCCGGAGTTAGGTATTCAGCAGTCCCAGTCCTCCACTCCTTCCCTGATCGGTTTGTCTTCCTCCTGCCGGTGAGCTGGCGTGGGGAAAGAGCTTGGGTCCCGCTGGGCCACAGCTTTGGTACATTACCCTGTTCTGTGAGGTCTGCTCTTTTCTTCAGGTGTATGCATTCTGGCACAGTCCTCTTTCCTATTGCTCCTTCAGAATTAGTTGTATTAATTATATTTTCATATTATATGTGGTTTTAGGAGGAAGCCTGTGTCTCGCTCTCACACTGCCATCTTTAATCCTATCACCTGATAAACAATTTAAAAAGATACTGATTACCATACGAAACCTTTAAGCTGAAGGGGGATTTTTCAGGGCTGTTTATATAATGTTTGTTACATGTATGAGGAAATGTGACATTGCATTTATTATATATCTGTTCCATTAGACATTGTAAATATTAAATGTAGGTGAAAGGATCCAAGTCCTCAGCATTAAAATGTGGAGTAAGGGGAATCCTCTTTGTCCCTATGGTCTGGGAACATAGGAGGGCCCTGGCCCAAGAGGAGATTGTACTCCAGAGGGTAATGAAAGTTTAACTGAGGGAAGGTAAGAATAGTGACTATAGATTTTTTAAGTCCTGTCTGGTTATTAACTTCCTCCTCAAAAGTTTTTACCACAGTTACTTGGGAGAATTTTCTAACAAAAATCATTAGACGATTAAAAATAGCTTTAGAGTGACTTTGACTGAACATATGTAGAGTTTTAATAAAATTAAAAAATTTTTATCATTAATTCTTAGCTCAGAGGTTGTTAACTTGGGACTCACAGATGGTCTTCAGGAGTTTCGTGGACTGCTTCATTGTTTGGAAAGTTGTATTTATTTGCCCACATGTGCATATTTCAGGAGCTGTAGCTTTCATTTTATTTTTCATAATAGTTCTGTAATCAAAAAAGTACATTAAGATGCTTTCCTAGAGTTTTTAGAAAAATATTATTCAGCCCTGATTTGCCTAAATTTTTATTTCTTTAAAGAGAGTGCTTATATTTTCATATAGGGGAATAGAAGAATAATAACTTTTATTGTCTTTGGGACTTAGAAGTTTTGCCAGATTTTCTGCACCTATTAGAAGTCTTCTAGTAGAAGACATGATAAGGCCATAAGGAGTTAAAGAAAATGACAAATCCTTGCTGTTATAAAACTTGTTTTGGCATTTATCATGCAGTTGTAGAATCTGTCAGATGTGTGTGGTATAGGGAGACAGAGCTTGACTGAGTGTCAGAAGTATGGGAGTCTTGGCCTGGCCATCTAATGACTAGCTCTGAGGCATGGGGCTAAGATACTTAACCTTTTCTGGACTTCAGTTTTCTTATCTCCAAAATAAGACATACTCCTTTATCTTTAACGTTCTTCCAACTCTACTTCTGTCATCTGATTCCTGCTAAGATGGCCAGAGAATATAACTAACTCTGGCTAGATTTAGGAAGTATGAGCTGAATTCTAATTTCTGTTCAGGTTAGATTTTCATTCCTTGAAGTAATTTTTCAAATGTTTGCATGTATTAGTAGGCTTCTAAATGATCTCTTTTGAGATTCAATTTTTCATTGGTGATAGTAAAATAGCTTGAAGTTCTTTTATTTTTTTTTTGTAGGAGTTTTTTTTTATTAAGGTATCATTGATATACACTCTTATGAAGGTTTCACAAGAAAAACAATGTGGTTATTACAATCACTCTTATTATCGAGTCCCCCTCCCATACCCCATTGCACTCACTGTTCATCAGTGTAGTAAGATGCCACAGAGTTCCTATTTGTGGTTTGAAGTTCTTCTAAAGAAACAATGACAATAAATACTTTTACTCTGATTGCAATTATACTAAATATTGACTAAAGCAACTTAGGGATTGTTATAGACAGTATTTTACTAGCATTTTCTGCAGGTTCTGTGCTGAAAGTAGCACTGCACATTTCTCTTTCTCAGTGTGCAGATAGAACTACCTGTGACCATATTCTGAGTTCGTGAAGTTTTATCATTTTTTCAGCATTTTGTTTGGAATGCTCACATGTAAAGAACTGTGCAGTTAAACTGAACATTTAGATAAGGATAGAGATACATAGGGCCTTTGATCAGCATTCAGTTAAGCTTTAGAACAACCCTCTGATAGAACTTTCTGTAATAATGAAACTGCTCTGTCTGCTCCATTAAGGATGGTAGCCACTAGCCTCATGGGACTCTTGGACACCTGAAATGTGGCTAATGTGACTGAGGAACTGAAATATTATTTTGTTTAATTTTAATTAGTTTAATCGGATTAGCCACTTGTGGCCAGAGGCTACCATAAAGGACAGCATTACTCTAGAACTCATCATAATGTTATCCTTTAACTACTACTTGATTTCTACTTTCCTTTACAGCCACGCTTCTTGTAAGAGTAGTATATATGTGTCATTTTCATTTTATCTCCCATTCATTCTTCATTTTAAAGTGTTCATTCAAATTCATATTTTCAAGTGCTTTTAAAAAAAGCACTTAAAGCGTCTCTTCCTCCCCATCTCTAGGTCTGCCCCGAGAGGTAATCATTTTTATCCCAATATGATTTCTTTATTTGGTGGTGGTCTGCATAATTAATATAAAATATATATACATTAAAAAAAATACCAACTTTACACAATAATTGTAAACTCTCCTTTATTAAAGAAGAGGATTTAATTCATATTAACACCTATCTCCCTTCCCTATCTGATTTGGATAATTGTATTTTTATTTTTAATTCTATTGCTCAGCTCTGTAACTTTAAGTACTCCCTCTTTCTTCTCCATTGACTTGAGGCAGTATCTGTTGGCTTCCTGCTGTGTAAGACGGGACTGCTAGCTCCCCTTCCCTTTGTTTCCATTTGCTACCCGCATTCATATCTACCTTTCATTTTATAGTATCAAGATTGACAGCATTTATATTGTTCCATTACCACATTTATGTTTTCTGTATCTTGTCTGTAGATACTAAAAGTTAAAACAAAAACAACTACATTTTCTTTTTTGATCTATTGTGACTATCAATCCTTATGCTACAGAAAAGAAAAAGTTCTTAGCATGAAGATCAAGGTAAATCTTACTTCACTTTATCAGTTGCTCAGAATCTTTTTTTGCTTTTTATTTGTACTGTGACTTTCTTGTTCAGTTTTTGTTTCGCCTGGAGTTTCAACTTGCTTTTACCCTCTTGTTTACAAAAGAATAATGTGCTTTCACCATATCTTCAAGTCCTTGAGTCGGACTGTCTGTGGCATGAAATCCACTTTCAGCCCAGGGATATCTTGCAAAGCCCAGCAGGCCCTGTCCTGGTCTCCGCTGATGGCTTTTGGGGCTACTGCACAGCTCTTTTCTGGGACTGGCTGTCACTAGCCTGAGTTGGAGCCACTCTTGCCTCAATTCCATTTCTTCCTCTTTTTTGGAATCCTCCCTCAGTTTTCTGAAAGAAATAATCAGAAAGGTGTATAGAAGGTAAACCCTAGGTTCTTGAAAATCTGAGAATATTTTCATTTTTCTATTACCCTTGATTGATGACTTGGCTAGATGTAGAATTCTAGGACCATAGTCCCTTTTCCTGAGAAATTATAGGCATTGTTCCATTAATTTTTAGTATCCAGTGTTGCAGTTGAGATGTCTGATATAATGTCTTTTTTTCTTTGTATTTGACCTACTTTTTCCTCTGTGGAAACTTTTAGAATTCCTTTATTTTTATTCTGAAATTGCACAAGGTGTGTCTAAATATGGGTTTTTTTCTCATTGCACTGTAATTCACCAGTAGGACCTTTCAGGCTGAAGACACACGACTTTCTGCAGTTTGGGGAAACTGTATGTTGACTTACTGTATTATTTTCTCATGTATTTAGCCTTATATCTTCCTTATATTCTGGGAGATTTTTTCACTTTATATTTAAGCCTGTCTTTTATATTTTCAACTTCAGCAATTATACTTTTAATTTCTAAGAAAGAACCCTTTCTTACTGTCTGGTTGTCCCTTTTCCATTGAAGCTTATTACAAATGCAGTATCTTCCACAAACTCTTCTGAATATATGAGTAAAAATTTTGTAACATTTTTATTCTGCACCTGAATTTTCTTTCTTAGTCTGTTGTTCTGTTTACCTATCCTGGCTTTTCTTATTCCTGCTGCTGGTTTTCCCTCTATGTCTGGTGATGCTATATTGCCTGTTCATGTTTAAGAAAGATGACTAGATTGGATGTTACAGGTAGCTGGCATACGTTTTCTCTTCTGTGATATAGCTAAGTCTAGGTCTGTTCTCCCAATAGGCGTTCCCCTAAGCAGTTGCTCCGGATATAAGGGTGTGCTATGTTAACTGCAGGCGTCCTGGTAGGTTGTGAAAGTAGGATATAGTTTTTGATTGGGGCTGCCACATTTACTCTCCCAAGCTGTGTTTTGGTTTCTAGGATGGGTAGGGGAAGTAATGAGCAACAGCTTGACTGGCATAATAACTGTATAGTAGGCTAATTTTCAAGTAATTCTCCAGTTTTACAGTCCTGCTTATTACTTTTTCCCTCCGCACCCATCAGCTTGGAGTCTGCAGCCTTCTCAGGTTTCCCCCAGAAAGACTGGCTTTCACTTAGAGCTTCTTTATAAGACATACATATTCTGGACTGTGGCTTCTGCTTCATTTCATTCTTTCACACACTTCCCACCCACTCTCAGTCTTCCAGAAATATGTTGAAATATCTCATTTGTTAATGACTGTCTCCCCAGACTGTTATCTTCACTGATGTGGTTTTATTTATTTTTATATTTCCTTACTGATAGTTAAAGGAGGTGAGATAACCATGTGCTCGGTCTGTAGTCTTGAACAAAGCATCTGACCCCTAATTCATTCACTGTTAGGTCATTCCACCTAAACTATTCTTGCTAAAGGCTCCAGAGTCCTCCATGTTACTAAATCCAGTGTACATTTTCTGTCTTTATGATTCTAGGTCATATAGTAGTAGTATACACCGCTAATCACTCCCTCTTTAGTTTCCTTGATACCACACTTCTGTAGTATTTATCTTATCTTTCTGGATGTTTTGTGTCAATCTGCTTTGCCAGCTTCCCATCCTTTACCTAACTTTAAATGTTGAGTTCCTCATGTCTTAGTACTAGTTTCTTTTCTCACTCTATTTTTTATCTTTAAATAGTCCTACTCATTCTCATGCCTTCCAGTACTTTCTATATGCCAGTGACTTCTAGTTTTGTATCTTAGCCTAGATGACCCCCTTGAGTTCTGATGCATGTGTCCCTCTCAGTAAAATGACATCACCAGCGCTCAGTTGTGCATGCCATCTTGATCTGTGTGTTTCTTTTATTCCCCCCCTTCCAGTTCATCTCTCTCCTAGTGCCTCTCAAGTGTATCTACTTATCTCCATGGCTATAACCAACATGCTTAGTCAAAACTACCGTGATCTTTCTTCTAGACTACCACAATTGCCTACTGGTCTCCCTACTTCCATTCCTGGACCTTCCAGTTATTCATAGCATTTAAGAAACATAAATCGAGTCATTGCCAAACCTCCCAGTTTCATTGCTCTTTGATTAAGTTGATAATATGGCTTAAAAAGCTCTTTAAGAAATACTTGCCCCTGCATACCTCTCCAGTCTCAGATTTTCCTGTTTCTTCCTTGCTGCTGTGCCACAGCTAGACTGACCTCCTTTCTGTCTCTTTCCTGTTTTTGAGTCTTCACATATGTTGTTTTCACTCTCTGGTCTCACTTGGCTCTGCTTTCTGTCACATATGTAATCGCTTTAAAATTTTACTTCAGAGATGCCTTTCCTGACCATCCTCAGTTTACATCAGGTTATCTAAACCCCCAAGATTCCCAGATATGAGTTTATATGTGTTATAACGTGAAGTTGACGGATGGTTTTTCACAAGGATACTGATAAAGCTTTAAGGAATATAAAAGTCTTTGTACTTGGTTGTCAGAGCTGGTATTGCTGATATATTCCCTGTTAAAATAATTGAGGCATTCAGAAACCAAACCCTTTTATTGAAAGGCTAATGAGATGATTATAGCGCCAATCTGTGGCTAAATGATATGTGTTTATGATGTTTTAATTTTATCTACAGTATCGAGGAGGACTGTTCAAACTCGTCCTGCTCCACAAATTCCTCCAACTGTGGAAATAATTGAGAAGGAGCGAAACTGGGAAAAGAAGACCTTACCTCCTCACGCAGACATTCAGAATTCAAGTGAAGACAGCCATTTCTTCACTCAGAGGTGGAGGGTCTCTCACATGGGAGAAGATCTAGAGAATAAAACCCAGGCTCCTTTTGTTAGCCTCCCACAACCCCTCTGTGGTTCCTGTTCAGACTCTGTGCAGGCGAGAAACCCTGTGTTTTCAGAAGATCCCCCAGTACTTGGAGATGGGCAACAGCTTGGAACAAATGAGGCAATACAAAGAAAGGACATCATGGCACGGATTGCTGAGCTGACACTACAGAATTCAACTATCAAGGCACAACTGAATAATATTATTGCGCCAGTGGGAGAGCAAGGGGATGGACTTCGGGAGTTAAACAGTCAGGAGACGAGTCATGCAAGTGACATGACTGCTGTGAGTACCAGTGAGGGTTGACTAGGGACATTTAGGAATTTAATGAACTGTTTTAGCAGTGGGAGGGAGCTGGGCAGCTTCCTTGGTTAGGGGTTCCAGAGAGGACTGCTTCCATAAGGGCTTTACCAATGTTGGATTGAGGGCTTCCATGAGAAGTGGGGATGGGTGGGGAAAAGGGCCATCGCTGTCAGCACTGGTTTGTGGGGAAGGGGCAATATGGTATTGATTCGCAGACAGAGTGGTCAGAAGGGACTGGCAGAAGAGGAACCAGGAAGGAGTATTGCAGGTGGGCAGCAGATCAGTACAGATGCATTTAAGTATGAACTGCTTCAATTTTGAGTCACTGGAGACATTCCATGTTTGTAGTTTTGAAGATTATTTGAAACAACTCTTGGTTTAAAAAAAAGACAGCAGAGTTAGAAACTGAGCTTGCCTCCTTTTTTATTTAGTATGTATTTATCAGGTCAAAGAGGACAATCTAATATTATTGCCCTCACTACTGTTTTTTATTATAGTAAGAATACAAAATGATCTGAATTTATATTTTGCTTATCTCTTTTTTTTACTAATGGGCTTAAGCTACAAAATAGTGATCTCTATGGGAGGTTGTTTCTTCAAAGGAAGAATAATTAAGTGAAATCATTAAGAATAACTCTACATTTCCCTCAGGAATTTTCAAACTAAGCTTATGTTATATTCCTTGGGTGGCTCCTTTTTACTTTACCTCAAATATTTCTCTCCAGTCACCAGCATTCTTGAATCAGCTATCTTAGGCCAAAAGTGTCCTGAAAGGCCGACACATGGTCAGAGGCAGTGGTAAAGTTCCTAGAAGTCTTTGTCAAATAACTCATGATGTGTATATGAGAATTATAATTATGGAAGCATCTCTTTGAACTACAGCAGATTTTCTTTTGTACATTGTGATTTAAACCCCAGATCTGTCATTAAAAGATATGTTATTAGAAGTTGGCAGTAGGGTCTTTGCTTGTGTGATCTTTTATGCAGCTCAACAAATACTAAGAATGCAGGAAAGCTTTGTCCCACAGCACATTCCATGGACAAAAGATTGGAGGGTTTATGTGGCACCAATATTAAGAGGGTTAATATCCCTTTACTTTAACCCTAGTTTTTCATTTAAGTGACTTGTAAGTCTATTATTCAAGCTTTATTATAGCAAGGGCTACAAATACTAACTTGCTGGATTTTAGTGGAAGAGTTTATTTTTACAAAAAGTCAAAATTGTTTGGGCTATTTTTAATATGAAATCTCTGCCTTTTTTTTAAAAGAAGACTTTTCCAGCAGCACAACCTCTAACGCCAAGAAGCATGGAGGAATGGATTGCAGAATTGAATCGGCAGAGTATGGAGGCGCGTGGAAAACTTTTGCAGTTAATACAACAGCAGAAACTTATTGGTTTTCATGCTTCTTCTCCACCAGTATCCCCTACTCAGTCACCTCTCGGAGCATGGACGGGTCGGTCACAACTTCATGTTTAAAAAGTAGACATATGAGAGTTTTGACTTCCTAGATTTTGCAAGTATACATTGAGCTGAAAGATTGCTCAGAGAGCATATATTTCAGTGCCTTCAAGTTTACATAGAAAGAAACAGACCCAAGTTACAGAATAAGGGACAGAAACAGGACTGGTCTCCTGATAGAAAGTTATCTCATGATATGTGCAGCTTATCTTTGGTGTCTGAGTTCCTAAGGTGCCCTACATGTAAATGGGAATCATTACAGTATATGACTCACTTAGGACAAATGCTGAGGCTAATTATAAAGTATAAGCATCAAAATAATAATTTAGAAGTTCTTCAGCAACAAATTATAAGGTTTTACTCTGTTAAAACCATTAAAACATTTTCATTTGTAAATTAGCTTTCTGTTCTATTGTTACATTTAGGAATGTGAAAAGTTAGAGGGGATTCTAAATTATAGAACAGTAAAAAAGCTGATATTATACTTATTTGGTAAGTAAATAAACTGAGGCAAAAGAGGTTAAGTGATTTGAAGTTCTAAAACAAAACGGTGTATCTACAGCTGTGTTCTTTCTTTCCAGTAGCTATATTCTAAGATATTCTTTTCTTAAGTAAAATTCTTGGTTTCATAGGAACCTCTGTGGGCTCTAATAATAAAAATAAAAATAAATATGCCATGCAAAACCTCTTTTATTATTTCTAGGGTAACTGAGGAATATATTATAAAATAAATATGATTTCATTGCCCCCTTTTTAAGGCCCAGAAAATGCTAGTTTTAAGCAGCAATTCATAGGAACCTCTGAAACTGCCTGGGATGGGCATGAAGTCTTTGATTAGTATATACTTAGTAAATATTTGTCGATCAATAACATCTTTCTGAAATACTGAAAATGAACATAATTATACTTGCTATTGCCATATGAGCTCTTCAAACAGCTTTCCCCTCCTATTTTAATATCTTCAGTAACAGTAATAATTTAATAGATTTAAAATTTTACTGAGTGATTTCAGAAATTCTCCTTTTCCTTTTTTGGAATTGACAAAAACCTCAAGTTCTTTAGGGGTGGACCTCAGTTTCTGTTTTTCACTTCCAGATCTGACTTTATACTACTTGTCTGAAGATTCTGGCTTTCTGTGAATTGGCATGCTACTGACTTGACACTAGCAACTAAAGTTTCTTATCTCACAGTTCATTTAAGAAAAAAAAATCCTTCCAGCGTGTAGCCCATGATGATAAAAATATAGAAAGAAAACCCAAATTTATAATGTAAAATTTACAGTAAGTCAGAAGTCAAGTTAAATTCTTATTTTTATTTTAATGAAAGGTAATGAAATTAATATTTATTTTTATATTTTAGAAGGAGGGAAAAGGACAGTTGAGGTATCTATTCCAGGAGCAGAAGATCCAGAAAGCTCAAAATGCAGTACTGTCTCTCCTACCAGTGGAGTGAATACAAGAAGGTAGGGTTGCAATGTGAATAGTTACTTCAAAAAAATCAAGAATGTGACATGTGGTTTATTCTCTTTGTGAAAAAAGGAGGTGCATAAAATCTGACTAAGATTCAGGCATACTCATTCATGTAGAAAAAGTGAAGTAATTGTGTTACCAGTGGAACATGTGTTCCCCAATTCTTGTCTTCTTAAAGGAAAGAATTCAGTCAAGAGACAGACTTAGGACAGTTTTAAACAGCCGGAGTTTATTAAGCAAAGAGTAAATGCACTCTCAAGAAGGGTGGAGAGCAGGCTATCTGGAAACCAGAAGAGCATTGCTATTAGAATTAGGTTGGCTTTTATTTTTTCTTCAGATGGCAGGAAGTCCTGCCCTGCATCTTATGTCATTTGATTGACAGCTCTAGGTTACATAACCTTTTTCTCAGTGGGCAAGCACCTAACCCAAAAGTACCTAAGCGAAGCCCACAGAGGGGCCAAAATGCTAATTAGATTTAGGTGTTCTTTAATGAGGTGGGGTTACTTGAGACAAGGTCTTCAGACTCTTCATGTGCCCTATAATCAGGGAAGCCCCTGTGGTCTTGGGCCTCTTCACAGTCTAGGTGTCCTTGACTGTCTGGACCTCCTGACAAACCAGGCATCCTTGATGGTGAACTGGGAACTAAGGGGTGCTTAGGGGTTGGCCAGGGAGGAGTCTTCCTTGGTGGTAGACTGGCCCTTTTCTCTGCTTATGTCTAACTAACTGCCTACTCTAACAACTGGAGAGCAGATTTTTGGGGAAAGGAGGAAGAGTGAGGTACAAGTCTTAATTAAGTAGAAAACCATGGGTTGGCCACTGAAACAAAAGTGGGATAATAGCACATACATAGTATGACTAATGGGTTACAGAATTAGGAGATAATAGATGACAGAGTGGGTAAATTAACCACTAGTATTTTCTTCCTTTATAATAAATGGAACTGAAGTTCCTAATTGCTTAGATGGATCACGTGGTTGGTAAGTGGTGACCCTAAGGATGTACCTGTCTCTTCCGTCTCCACTCTGCATGCTTCCTGCTGCGTTGTGCTGCTGCTCCAAGTCTCTACTCCTCCACTACCTTGGTATTCTTCCCCACTCCCTACATCCATTGTTCCCCTTTAATGTTAAGAACTTACCAGTATGATACTGTAATGGTAGCTACATGACATTTCATTTGTTAAAACCCACAGGATATATACCACAAAGCATGAGCCCTCTTGAAAACTATGGGTTTAATTAATAGTAGTGTATCAAAATTATCTCATCAGTTGTAACAAATGTACCATACTGAAGCAAGGTGATAATAATAGGGAAAGCTTTGGAAGGGGTGGAGGGGAGGGCTGTATTGGAAGTCTCTGTACCTTACACTCAATCTTTCTGTAAACCTAAAGCTGCTCTAAAAGAGAAGGCCTATTAAAATTTTCTTCTAAAAACATAGGTTGGTGAAAATATGTTACAGACAATTTACCTCATTTGTACTTAACTCAGCCATTCCTATTCAAGCTCTTGCCAATATTGAGAACGGTCAGTCTCACATAAATTTTGAAGGTTAATAATGATAGATCACTCTCTCCCTCTCTTTTATTTCTTATAAATAGATCCTCAGGGGCTACTAGTAATTCTTGTTCTCCATTAAATGCCACCTCAGGAAGTGGAGGATCCCTAAGGGCAAAGGTATGTGATGAAATGTAGTTGTGAAATGTGTGTAGGGGTCAAGGGGGTCAGGGTGGATGGAGGCTGATCTGCTGATTTAGTAATGCTTAATTATTATTCCAGTTATCCTAAAGATGATATCAAATTTCCCAAAGAAAATAAATAACTAATTCACTTTGATTAGAGAAAACAAATAAGCCATACAGTTTCCAACAAAGACTGGAAATTACTGGTTCAGGCAGAGAATTTCAAATAGTGTGGCAGGACACACAGGTGTGTCTTGAGATTATAGGGACACTGGGATATTGGTTTCCTCAGTCCTTGCTGTGGTTCTGTAGGGCTTGGGAGAGCCAGAGCGCTAGGCCACTCACTTTCCCTGTCACTGTATCCTAGCTAGCCATATCTGAGTGTGCTACTGCTTAAAGAAGTTATGGTACAAAGGGTAAATAAATGTCTTAGGTGTTCTTCATGTGTTCTGATTTGCTATAGGAATCTAGACACTAAGCATCTTACAATCTATCCAAAATTTTTGCAGAAGGCAATATTCTGTGTTGGTAATACAGCAAAATATAGTTCCTTTGAGTATCTGGTCATAGCAAATTGTGAGGATATCTTCTAAATTGTAAACATTACATTTGTAAACTTGAGCTAACAAATTGTCTGATATGGGGAAGGGTGATCTTTGCTACTCTTAATATCAATCTCAGTAATTAGATTAAATAGTGAGTGCTTCAATAAATATTAAATATTTATAGTCCAAAGTAGTTGACAGGCTCAGATATTCCAATTGCCCTGCACTACATTTGTCCTTTGCTGTTTCTTATATTCTGAAAAAACTTTGAAGTAAACTATTTTATGTAATTTGTCCTTAGTTTCTGGAATTCAGTAACAAATTTAAGATCAAATAACTCTTCTTAATATTTTTTAAAGTACCTGATTTGTATAAAATACTGGACTTATCCTTTTTAAAAAAATTAGATCTCCTAAATCAGTAAGGAGATCTGTTGACCAGGGAGTCAGTTATTTGGGAGAATCTCTGTTAGAAGGTAAAAATTGCCAGTAGCAGTTTAATTTTCACTACTATTCAATGGCATAGGATAAGTTTGGTTCTGGGTACTTGGTCTAAATAATTATAAACCTTGAATGGACTCATGTTCCTGGTTACTTTGTAAATCCATATTGCCTCTTTGTTTTCAACAGGTTGAGAAACAAAACGAAGAAGGCTGGTTTGCTCTGTCTACTCATGTGGCATAAGTGAAGTCGAGCTTTACAGAGTTTGTTTTTACTAATATATTCTTAAGCCTCCACTCCCCTTTCTCTGCTCATGTTATGCCCTTCTTCAGAGAAAACCTTCAAAGATCTTGTGACTTAGAACTAATAGAACAAAGAAAGAAACAATTATTTTAATTTTTGACCTTTTCAAATAGATTTCTAACAAACAACCAAAACCTCCTCTGAATAAAATTTTAACCATAGGGAAATTGAAGATTTATATTTTAACAGTTTTGTAAGTATTTTAAGGCTTTTTTGAGTAATATATTTTTGTATTTATCATAGTCATTCAGGTTTTCTTTTTTTGTTTAGTGTATCTTAAATGTTGATCTATTTCATTTTTGTTTTATTTTTTCTGAAGAACTAAATTGCTTTGCATATAACTTACAATAAAATGCCTCTTGTGACTGGCTTTCAGAAAAGTTGAACACCCTCTTTTGGTTTTTTTTTTGAGAAAGTCATTGTTGTCCATCAGTTTTTTCATCAAGTGGAATGCACATCTTTAAAAAATAAGCTTGGGAGTATTTGTTTGTATTTATTTAAGCATGTAAGAGCAGTTGTATATATTATAAAATTCTTACGTAGCCTATAAATGTGAAAATGTCATCAGTAATGCTAATGTACTTCAAATAAATAATGATCACAGAGCTCAAATGCAGTAACATTGATTTATTGGTATATTTAGTGTCTGAAACAAAATTGAATCCAAAATATTGCTGTCAGTTTTCCCAGCCCTGATTCTACTATGCATTCAGGGTAGGTTCTTCTTCAAGGCACCTGTTTGGCTCTCACACATTGGTTTCTACTTTAGACTTGTATTTTGAATTATCTCTGTCCCTTTGCTCTATGATAGGAATTCCCAACCTAAGTGCAGTGGGAGTCAGGGAGGGGAAGCACACTGAAACTACCTGAGGAACTTTCTCAGACAGCTTCCCTCCACCTGCAGTTGTAAAATGCTCTTCTAGGAATGGTCCTGTGCAGCTTCATTTGGGCCTGTTCACTGTTGTGGTGGCACAAACAAAATTATTTTCTTCTGGTATCACTGATGTTATTTATGGGAAGTCATCTGTATTCATTTGCATTATTGCAGAGACTTCAAAAAATATATTGTACTTTTTGAAACTTGGTGTTTAATAAATACTAGCCCTGTCTGAATACAAAACCATTTCAGTGCTATTCCTTTTATAATTGAAAGGTCAAGTTATCTGCTTGGTTTGTGAATGTATTTTTTTGACATGCGTTTTTCTTACTGTTTTCCTACTGGTTGGCCCTTTATGTTTTTCCTCTGTCCTCCTTTAAAAACCCCAAAAGCCATGATTCTCAACTTTGGGAGTGTTGAAAAAATACCAAACTGAACTTCCTGGGGAGTGAGCCCTTGGCATGGCGTTTTAAAAAGCTGCAAGAGATTTAATGTGCAGCCAGAGTGAGGAACCAAGGCAAAACCTTTTACCACTAGCACACTGGCATTTAAGTACCCATCCTGTTAATATTTGTTTTTCCTGATAAGATACAAAATAGCTGAAAAACCCCAAGAATGATAGATATAGAGAAAAGAGCCTTTCTTTCTTAGCCTTGTAAAGCAGTGCTTCTCAACTTTGGCGGCCATTTAGAGTCGTCTGGGGGCCTTCTAAAATTCTCAGTGCCAGGGTCTCACTCCAGACCAATGAAATTAGAATCTCTGTTGGAAGGACACCAACATCAGTATTTTAAAAGAACCGCCTCAGATGATTCTGGTTTGCAGCCAACACTAGGAAACATCCTTTTAAAGATATTCATTGTACCCAAATCATAAATGTGTTCATGTTTGGTTTTAATTACCAGTTAAACTACCTTGGGCCCTCATTAATAGCTTTCAGAGCCAAGAGAACCAGGGGGTCTGAGAGTGTAAGACCTGACCAGTAGCAAGAACACCACGGGGGGTGATGGGTAGAAATGAACATTCTTGCCCCCCTCCCAGAGCTACTGATCAGAAGCTCTGCTGTCTGGTTTAATAAGCCCTTCATGTGATTCTGATCCATGCTCAAGTTTGGGAACCACCAATCTGTAGCACTGCCGAGGGGTGAGCCCTGCTGTCTGACTGTGATGCACTACATTTACATTTGCTTTTTTTTTAAATATAATTTATTTTATTATCATTAATCTACAATTACATGTGCAATATTACGGTTATTAAACTACCCCTTCATCAGGTCCCCCCCACCAACCCCATTACAGTCACTGTCCATCAGCGTAGTGAGATGCTATAGAATCACTACTTGTCTTCTGAGTTGTACTGCCCTCCCCGTGCACCCCCAACATTATATCTACTAATCGTAATGCCCTTTTTTCCCTCTAATCCCTCCCTTCCCGCCCATTTTCCCCAGTCCCTTTCCCTTTGGTAACTATTAGTCCGTTCTTGGGTTCTGTGAGTCTGCTGCTGTTTTGTTCCTTCAGTATTTTTTCTTTGTTCTTATACTCCACATATGAGTGAAATCATTTGATTCTTGTCTTTTTCGGCTTGGCTTATTTCACTGAGCGTAATACCCTCTAGCTCCATCCATGTTGTTGCAAATGGTAGGATTTGTTTTCTTCTTATGGCTGAATAATATTCCATTGTGTATATGTACCACCTCTTCTTTATCCATTCATCTACTGATGGACACTTAGGTTGCTTCCAGTTCTTGGCTATTGTAAATAGTGCTGCGATAAACATAGGGGTGCATCTGTCTTTTTCAAACTGGGCTGCTGCATTCTTAGGGTAAATTCCTAGGAGTGGAATTCCTGGGTCAAATGGTATTTCTATTTTGAGTTTTTTGGGAACCTCCATACTGCTTTCCACAATGGTTGAACTAATTTGCAGTCCCACCAGCAGTGTAGGAGGGTTCCCTTTTCTCCACATCCTCGCCAACATTTGTTGTCATTTGTGTTTTGGATGTTGGCCATCCTCACTGGTGTGAGGTGGTATCTCATTGTGGTTTTAATCTGCATTTCTCTGATGATTAGCGATGTGGAGCATCTTTTCATGTGCCTGTTGGCCATCTGAATTCCTTCTTTGGAGAAGTGTCTATTCATGTCCTCTGCCCATTTCTTAATTGGATTATTTGCTTTTTGTTTGTTGAGGTGCGTGATTTCTTTATATATTTTGGATGTCAACCCTTTATCAGATAGGTTTTTTATGAATATATTCTCCCATACTGTAGGATGTCTTTTTGTTCTACTGATGGTGTCCTTTGCTGTACAGAAGCTTTTCAGCTTGATATAGTCCCACTTGTTCATTTTTGCTTTTGTTTCCCTTGCCCGGGGAGATATGTTCATGAAGCAGTTGCTCATGTTTATGTCCAGGAGATTTTTGCCTATGTTTTTTTCTAAGAGTTTTATGGTTTCATGACTTACATTCAGGTCTTTGATCTACCTTGAGTTTACCTTTGTGTATGGGGCTAGATAGTAGTCCAGTTTCATTCTCTTACATGTAGCTGTCCAGTTTTTCCAACACCAGCTGCTGAAGAGGCTGTCATCTCCCCATTGTATATCCAAGGCCCTTTTATCAAATATTAATTGACTGTATATGTTTGGGTTAATGTTTGGATTTTCTGTTCTGTTCCACTGGTCTGTGGGTCTGTTTTTGTGCCAATACCAAATTGTCTTGATTACTGTGGCTTTGTAGTAGAGCTTGAAGTCAGGGAGTGTAATTCCCACTGTTTTATTCCTCCTTCTCAGGATTGCTTTGTCTATTCGGGGTCTTTGTGGTTCCATATGAATTTTAGAATTATTTGTTCCAGTTCATTGAAGAAAGCTGTTGGTAGTTTGATAGGGATTGCATTGAATCTGTAGATTGCTTTAGGTAGTATAGCCATTTTGACAATATTTATTTTTCCTAGCCAAGAGCATGGGATGCATTTCCATTTGTTAGTGTCCTCTTTAATTTCTCTTAGGAGTGTCTTGTAGTTTTCAGAGTACAGGTCTTTCACTTCCTTCGTTAGGTTTATTCCTAGGTATTTATTCTTTTTGATGCAATTGTGAATGGAATTGTTTTTCTGATTTCTCTTTCTGTTGTTCATCATTAGTGTATAGGAAAGCAACAGATTTCTGTGTGTTAATTTTGTATCCTGCAACTTTGCTGAATTCAGATATTAGTTCTAGTAGTTTTGGAATGGAATCTTTAGGGTTTTTTATGTACAGTATCATGTCATCTGCAAATAGTGACAGTTTGACTTCTTCTTTACCAATCTGGGTGCCTTGTATGTCTTTGTTTTGTCTGATTGCTGTGGCTAGGACCTCCAGTACTATGTTGAATAACAGTGGAGAGAGTGGGCATCCCTGTCTTGTTCTCGATCTTAGATGAAAAGCTTTCAGCGTCTCGCCGTTAAGTATGATGTTAGCTGTGGGTTTGTCATATATAGCCTTTATGATGTTGAGGTACTTGCCCTCTATACCCATTTTGTTGAGAGTTTTAATCAAGAATGGATGCTGAATTTTGTCAAATGCTTTTTCAACATCTATGGAGATGATCATGTGGTTTTTGTTCTTCTTTTTGTTGATGTGGTGGATGATGTTGATGGATTTTCGAATGTTGTACCATCCTTGCATCCCTGGGATGAATCCCACTTGATCATGGTGTATGATCCTCTTGATGTATTTTGAATTCGATTTGCTAATATTTTGTTGAGTATTTTTGCATCTACGTTCATCAGGGATATTGGTCTGTAATTTTCTTTTTTGGTGAGGTCTTTGCCCGGTTTTGGTATTAGAGTGATGCTGGCTTCATAGAATGAGTTTGGAAGTATTCCCTCCTCTTCTATTTTTTGGAAAACTTTAAGGAGATTCGGTGTTATTTCTTCTCTATACGTCTGGTAGAATTCAGAGGTGAATCCATCAGGCCCAGGGGTTTTGTTCTTGGGTAGTTTTTTGATTACCAATTCGATTTCGTCACTGGTGATTGGTCTGTTTAGTTTTTCTGTTTCTTGCTTGGTCAGTCTTGGAAGGTTGTATTTTTCAAAGAAGTTGTCCATTTCTTCTAGGTTTTCCAGCTTGTTAGCATATAGATTCTCATAATATTCTCTTATAATTCTTTGTATTTCTGTGGGGTCCG